>CM030358.1:55115784-55310784 GCA_017893485.1 Hemerocallis citrina
GACTTCTAGTTTTCTCCGTCTTTTCTAGCTCCTCAATACGTTCAAGAATGGAGTCTTTTGCTCTCCATATTATTACAAATCTGGTTCGGTTCCATTTTCTGAGTTTGGCCCGCAGTCTTCTAATTTTTTCGCACCAGATTGCGGTTGCTTCAGTTCCTCTAGTAGAGCGGGGCCAGTTCTCGTATGCCATGTGATGGAAACCATGAATTTCCAACCACACTTTCTCAAATCTGAACTTGGGTGATTTCCTGGGATGCACTTCTCCGGACGATAGAATAATAGGGACGTGATCCGAGGTTGGTTTGGGGAGAGCTTTGGCCCAAGTTAAAGGGAATTTGGCCTCCCAGTTCGCGGAGACCAGTACCCTATCAAGCTTAGCTAAAATGGGTTCTGCTTGCATATTTGACCAGGTGAATAGGCTATTAGTGATGGGAATATCAACCATTTCCAGGTCCGTAATAACCTTGTTAAAGGTTTCCCATTCTGCATCGGTAGATCCTCTGCCCTTGTGTTCAGAGGCAAACCTGGTGATGTTAAACCCACCACCGATGGGTGCGGCCACCGAGCGTAAATTGCTCGTAGTTCATTCCAAAAATCCACCCTAGCTGTAGAAGTGTGCAGTCCATAAACCACCATAATAGACTGGGTCCACAGGTCTGATTTACGTTGGACCAGGACTGACAACAAGAATTGGCCGTGGAATTCATCAAGACAGACAAACTACTTGGGAATGAAACCTAAGGCGATGCCCCCAGATGCCCCAAGAGACGGGCAAATTTTCCAATCAGAAATGCGATACCCCCAAGCCTACTTAGTCTAGAAATATGGGTGAGTTTGGTCTCATGCAGACCAACAATGCTCACTTTCGATTTAGCGATTACCTCCTTTACCATTTCCCGTTTGCCTCGCCTACCCAGGCCCCTAACGTTCCAAAAGAAAGCTTTCATTAATTACCGTTATTTATGGGACCATGACTCATTTTGGCAGACGAGTACGAAATGAGTCTAACCCTCTCTCTCTCCCACCCTCTAATTTTGTTAAGGAGGAAAGCGTTCCTATCAGTATCGCATACCGTAAGACCACAGGTTTTGGCTAGACTAAAAATCTCAGTATCAGTCATGAAATTAAAAATAGACGCTAGGAAGGAACACGTATCTCCGTCGCTTGTCTTAACCGATTTAGCGGCTGCAGCAATCTCCAAATAGTCGTCTAAGGACTCCTCAATAGCCCTCTTAGCAACTTTCTGAACCCTAAATCCTGTACCGCCTTGAGTAGAGACAGGAGCCATTGGTTGTGAGGGAGGAAATGTGGAGGGTACAAATTCAGGAGAGATATCAGTTGGCTCGTCAGCCAGTCCCTCAGAATCAAACGACTCTCCTTACGAATATATATTTTCATTTTCGAGATTTAGTCTGTCCTCCCGATCGTCTTCGTCAAAGTGGCTCTCGTCCTCGAAGATAGTGCCCCATTAATTGGACTTGTGCAAATGGGCCTAGACAATTCAGTAGGAATTTCCCCCTCTCTCGACGTGGGCCCCTCTTTGGGCCCATTTAAAAGGCCCACTTCTACACTCTTCATTACCGCCTCAAAGCCCATTAGCCGGCCTTCAGAACTGCATCTTTCTACCCTTTTCGAAACTGCATAACCTTCCTTACCGCTGCAAGTTATCGCACCGTCTCTGACACCTGTGTCAGCAGGTGAGCAACGTGGCTTCTCCTGAATGGTTGGCGGAGTGTTTGAGGGCGTTGTGGACGAGGCGTTGGGCGTTGGGCGTGGGTCTCAAAGCGTTGGGCGTTAGAGACGAAGTGAGGGGGGGTCTCGATACTTCTTTGCTATTACCCTTAGGGTTTTTACCCCCGTCGTCTCTCCCTTTTCCCTATACATCTTCCCCCAACTCTCTGACACTGAGCGAACTCTTGCTCGTCCTCTTCCCCAAAGTGGCGCTCTCCCTTAGCAGCTCTCGTCCCATAGTTTGTAGCTTTTTCCCTTTTGGTGATCGACTTTGCCTGTCGATTGTCATGGGGTTCTTGCTTGGGTCCAACTCTCTCACTATGAGCGAACCCTCGCTCGCCGTCTTCCCCAAAGTGGTGCTCTCCCGTAACATCTCTCATCCCAAAGCTTGCACCTTTTTCCCTTTTGGATATCGACTTTGCCTGTCGTATCTGAAGGGGTTCTTGCCATTTCTAGTGCCTGTATGATCTGGCTCCCCCCTCTGTTCTACTCGCTGCAACTCCTCACCAGATTCAAGGAGTTGACTGCCTCTTTGAGTTTCCTTTTGGCACCCCTTTCCAAGGCTTGATTCTGACTTAGCCAAGCTTACCAAATCTAGTAATGTACACCGCTGCTCCGGCTTCCTTCCATCCCGACCGTTGGATCCCTTGGTCAAGCCTCATTCTCGACCAATGGTGAACGGTGCTGATTTTTGAAGATCTGATCCCTCCGCCTCAGGTTCCTGGTGAGCCTCCTTCCCTCTTGCCGCTTTGATGAGTTCACGGTGTGCACGCTCAACTTCACGAGCCCCATCTAAGGTTAGGTCCCACTCCGATGAGACTACCTGCTTGTAGGAGCGACCATCTCTGAGAGAGGGGGGAGGAGTGGGGGACGTGATGGACAGGAGCTCCGCCTATGTCTCCACTCGTTTATCGAGCACAAAGCGAATGAGGTAAGACTCCTCAAACGAGAAAACTTTTGCAAAACGAGACATTAGTGAGATGTCGGTGCTCCTGATTAGTATCCTAGACAATACGATCTCCGAGTAGCGGATCGTCTTCTCATCGATATCTTCAATTGTTCCGAAGTCAAAAATGATCTCTTGTAGGGCCTCCTTCTTCCAGAAGTGCAGCGGCACGTTATGGATCCAAATCCAAAATTTGTCCCCCTGTGGCAGCTCCACTCCAAAGCTCGGTGACCATGCAAAAATTTCCATCTTAAAGTGTCCAAAGTTTTTTTGCTACCCAATCCCTGTGGGCCCTTATTGGCCACTTAGCGTTCAGCACTTGAAGAAGATGGGTCTCCAATGGGCCTCCTGACCTAACTCTGGCAACTGCACACCATTGGCGAAGCCACTTTTCTTCGTTCTTGATTATATCCAGGCTATTTGCAAGTCTGATCATAGTTAGGTTGTCTGGCGATCTACCTCTGCTAACTGGACATTCGTCGTCGTTGTTAGTGCCGACGACGTTCGTGCAGGTGTATGACATGTGTCCCCACTTCATGCACTTCATGCACTTCAGGCACCATATTTCTTTTGTACAATCCTTCCGGTAATGCCCAATTCTCCGCAGCTGAAGCATGGCACCGGTTTAGGGGTGGTATACCGTACCGTACCGTATCATCATTACTCTACAATCTACCGTACCGGAATACTTGGTACACAAATTTCTCTACCATTACCGTGCCATATTTTTGGTACTACCGAGTTCGGTACTACCAGAATATTGGTACGGTATTGGTAATACCATGGTACTACCAGACATCAATTAGCTAAAAAAATTAACCTTCATATAAATGGCAAACGAAGGATAAATAAGCTCAACATAAATATATATATATATATATATATATATATATATATATACACGAAGAAGTTTCAATAATCAACCAATGTCAATTCTCAAACAAGACTCAGCTAACTGTCCATAATTTAGTCTAACATCTGTGTTTCCAGAGCCCAATCACCAGCAGTACCAAATAATATAAGTTTATGTTTAACAATGAAGGAAGAAATCATCACAAAACTCCATTGAAATAACTAATATCTTCAGGCATGTTCCTTTCAAAAAGCTCTAGAATTCTCACTCAAAACAAATTAAACATATACAAGAACAGAGAAACACCAGCACTAATAGTATACATAAACTTACAGTTCAACTGATTAACTGAAAACAGATTCACATAAAAAAATTATCCTCACAAACAAATATACATCACCTGATATAGTGATAAAGAATCGACACAAAATTTAAGATCAAGGATAAAAAAACATCAACATCACATTCTCATCCCCTAAATAGTTTAACCCTCAATAAAAGAATTAGCTAAAGACCTTTTCTGCCCAATCCTTAATCCACCCAGGCCAAACAATAAATCAGGGTTGTAGACTTTACTGTTGTACAATTTCAGAGATGTATAAGTTTCAATATAATATATCTTTATGTATGAAAATTAGTTTCAGCATTCTGCAATATGATTGATTCAATATGCTACTCTATTAGATTCAACATTCTGCAATATGCTTGATTAGATATAATTGGATAGCTTCAGCATATAGAGAAAGAATGACAACAATACCTGAAATTAAGAAGATTCATATATAAAGAATGACAGCAGTATTGTTATTTTCCTTTCATAACATTCATGATATTTGATGGTTCTTTCATTTCTGTGTATTGTTCTATTCATTTTTTTTGTAGTATGTATCTCATTTAGTAGATTCATATATAAATTAATTTCAGGATTATGATACAAATATACTACATAAATAAGATTTCACCTATATTAACCAGTAAAAAAA
The DNA here is from genome assembly GCA_017893485.1 of Hemerocallis citrina. Classification (NCBI taxonomy): domain Eukaryota; kingdom Viridiplantae; phylum Streptophyta; class Magnoliopsida; order Asparagales; family Asphodelaceae; genus Hemerocallis; species Hemerocallis citrina. Next base: position 55,120,298 of record CM030358.1, read on the forward strand.
ACTCCTAAAAAAACACAAAAATCAATTTGATAAATCAAATCAAAAGATCTTTTACATCCTAAATTCCTAATTACTTGTGAATAATAATACGCAATATCTCAAGAAAACCCAACAAGAACAAGAAGAAGATGGATCTTATATTAATACACTAACTAAACTCTAAAGTTTTCTTAATTAGTCGAAAAAATCCTCTAACAATACCGTACCGATGGGGGCTGAAGAAGGTAGGTGGCATCGCGACAGTGTGGTGCTTCGGCAACGTAGTGCGTCAGTCAATCAGTACATGTGCCCTAGATTCAAAGAAGAAAAAAAGGAAGAAGGAAAAAAAGGAAGAATAATTGAAGTAGTAGTATAACTGGGGTGAAAATTTGAAAAAAAAAGAAAAATGGGCATGGACATAGGTCTGGGCCTGGGTTTTTAAATATAAAAATTAAATTAAATATATATTAATTACTTGGTTTGGTACGGTATACCATGGTATCAGTATTGGGTACCAGTACCATACCATATAATTTCGGTATGGTACAATACCGAGATTTCGGTATGGTATTACCAAGATTTCGGTAATATATGGTTTGGTAATGGTATGGTACGGTAATATGGTATTTTTTGACACCCATACACCGGTTTGCGTTTCCCTCTTCTCTGCTTTTTTCTGTTATCTAGTTGGGTTGGTGGTGGGGTATTGTGTTTCTTTTTTCCTTTTCTGGCAATTTCATGCCAACTCTCCATCGACTCCCCATTCAGAACCGGAGCCTCTCCCTCTGGAGTCTCGTCGTTTGGACCCCCTTCTTGGGCCCACGCTACGATAGACTTCAGTGGGTCAAGGACCTCCTCTTTTGAAGGTAGGGGAGATTTGGGGGGGGGGGGGGGGGTTGGGGTTGTGTGAAGATGAGGCTTTTGGAGGGTTGTGGTGGTGTACGGTGGATCTTTTTGGGGGTGGAATATAATGTGGAGGTTTGTGGTGGTGTGTGGGTGATCTTGTTGGGGGTGGACTGAGTGAAGTGTGTTGGTCTTAGCTCTGATGACTGGTATAGTATTGGTGGTCTCTGTGATGGTGGGGGTGGTGGCTTTGATGATTGGGAGGGTGGTCTCTGTGAAGGTGGGGGTGGCTTATTTGATGAGTAGCAGGTATGGGTTGACGGCGGTGAGAGTATTGCCATTGCACATTATGCACACTCCACCTGCGGTTGTGCCTTTCTCTGTGGGAGCGATGTTGGCCTGAGAGGAGGTCATTTTTATGCTCGAAAGAGCCTGTAGGAGGGCCTCCTCTATGGGCCCATCCTCTGGGAGGCGGTGAGTAGCAGCGATGATGACTGAGATCACTCTCGTGCCGTCGTTGATGCGCACTGTGGTGTGCACGCGTGGAGTATAGTATGAGCTGCCTATTGCCCTTCTCAGGAGGGTAAACCAGTGGTTTAAGGGGGGGAGGGTGTTGGTGGTTGTCAGCGGGGTTGTTGAGAACGGAGGGGGGGGGGGGGGGGGGGGGTACCCTGGAGGTAGAAGGTGGTAGGGGGCTGACAGAGGTGAGAGAGGTTTTTTTTTTTTTTGAGGGGGGGGGGGGGGGGGTTGCGGCACTATGGTAGGCATAGGCTGGTAGAGGACCACCTCATTGGGCCCACAACCACTAAGTTCCAGCTCCGACAGACTCGACGCTGCCATACCGCTACGTACAACTCATCACGATGTTGGGAAAAGCCAAGAGGATGGGCTGATTAAATGATTATTACTAGGTTGTTTTTCTTTTGATTGTTTTGAATGAAAGCGAAGTATCTGTCAATTAGTTTTGATTAGGTTGAAATCATATTTTATAAGTGAGAATATATTTAATTGGATATGTAGCTGCCTAGGAATAAGTGTTTCCAATTATTCTCCATCTAGTTAGTCCATAGTTTAGTATGGAAATTATCTATGCTGTGGAACTGTGCATGATTTTTTGTCCTTTTTTTAGTCTTTTTGGTGTTTAGTTAATGAGCTCTTAATAGTTTATTGTCTAAAATCCTGTGGGTAGTTTAGTCAACTCCAGAAAGTAAGTTGAAATTGAGCTTAATTAGGTGACTTATACATGGAAGTTAATTTTTTGAGTAAATCAATTGGACGAAGTCTTCCAAATTTCATTAATAAGAATTTAACAAAACACATACATAAGCATCAAAATATGAAAACACGAGGCATGATGGTAATCCCCCCTAAGCAGAAGGGGCCTTGAATCTCATACCCCACCTCAAAATCCTCTACATGAATACATAATCCTACCCTCCCATCCAAAATACATAATCAGAGAATACATAAACAAAGTACTACAAAAGTGTAAACTCTCATCCAAAATAGATACTCGGAGCATAAATTTTGTAGTAAACTACCAATTGAACTACCAAAAGAAGATTGATGCCTGATAAACCCTTTCTTGATAAATATCAAGTCTAAATTTTGCTTCAAAAGTAGACAACATTCTTCTCTGGCCTATGAATTTCTGGTAGTATCTTATTTCTTAATATGCCTGCTGAGTTATAATGCAAAAATATAATCAATATGGTTGTACACAAGAACTTAATTATCTGATAAACACTTTGTTTCAGAATCTCGCGCGTAACTGACTTCACTAGCTTGTTTAGGCAACAAATCATTTAAAGAGCTGTTTCTCGTTACTGAAAACAGCTACAATTAAATTTCAGTGAAGTTGCAAAGAAATATGAAATTTCAATCACAGAAACTGAAATTTCACCATTTGATCTGAAACTTGATATTTTCACTGTAAAGTAGTACTAAATATTCAACGTTTGATCCAAGAACATAATCATAACTTTCAGCACTGTACGACCATTCCAGAAATAGATCCATAAGTTTATCACATTTTGTAAACATAGCGCGTCTTGAAATAGTTTCATACATTGATACTTATGTACACAAAGCATCAGCCAAGAAACCCATTGTTAGAGCATCTGTAGTCGTTTACTGTCAAAATATCCATATATGGATAAATAGAAATAGGATTCTCAATTTTGCTGCACTCGTGCAAAGCTATTTTATAGCAATTTATAATAAAATATTAAGCGACGGCACATGAAGTGCCGTCGGAGTGGGAAAAAATTAAAAAAATAATAAATTTTCGATCTTCAAGAACGGACGGCACATGAAGTGCCGTCGGAGACGCGGTGAAGAAAAAAAAAAAATTTCAAGGCATGTGGGACGGACGGCACATGAAGTGCCGTCCAAGACCCACTTGCCATCTTTTTTGTCCTCTTCCTTTTTTTAGATTTTAAAAAACAATTCATTAATTGCAAAATAATTTCAAAAAATTACGAAAACATTTTAGAAATTACAAAAAAAATTAAAAAATTGCAAAAATATTTTCAAAAATTGCAAAAAAAATTAAAAAATACAAAAACCTCCGGACGGCACTTCAAGTGCCATCCGAGGATTTCGGAATGGTTGGCGGTACATAAAGCGAAAAATTGATTATTTTTCAAACGGACGGCACTTGAAGTGCCGTCCGACCAATAAAAAATTATTTTTTTTTCGTGGGACGGCACTTCGAATGCCGTCCCTCACTTATCGATAATAGCTATATCGATTCTCATTTATAGCAATCGACTGTAGCGATTTATCGATAAAATGGATATTTGGCAAACGAGTGCAGCACGTTCGTTTGCCAAATATCCATTTTATTGATATTTGGCAAACGACTACAGATACTCTTAGGAAGCATTAGCTAGTGAGGATGGAAAGTGTGTTAACTTTGTCTGCAAAGAAGGACGCAATGTGATATATAGTCAAAAATGGAGCTCCTACCTAACCCCTCTTCTTCTTCCTCTCTTATTAGCATCTCCGGCGACCTCCATCTCCGTCAACTTCTTCGTCGTTACAGATCTCCCTCTGAACCCATATCCCATCAAAATACACTCCCCTCAACTTCTGATTCCCTCTTCTAACCCCACTGCATCTTAGCAAGGTCTATCGGCTTCTTTTCAACCATGCTATCGCTCCTAGAACTCAGTGGGTGCGGGCCCAATGAGAGGGTCCGCCACCCACCGACACCAGCACCAGCAACAGCACCACTATTGGAGTCGACCCTCACTCTGTCACCACCCCAGCATCACCCCCCCTCTTCCCCTGCTGCAGCGAATGTCCCAACAGCCCCACCGCTTGAGCCCACACCTCGATGAGGGAGGGAGTCGAGAGCTCAGACGTGTTTGCTCCCCGATGCGTGCACACCAACGTGCACATTAACGTCGCGAGGGGAGGAACTACGTTCATCATCGCTTCGGAGAGGGCTCTGCTAGAGGCTATGGGCATCACCACCGACAAGAGGAGTGTTACGAGGGAAGGGCCCAACGATGGGGTCCTCCTACAGGCCATTATAGGCGTAAGAAAATCCCACCCCCAGAGCACCGTCACTACCAATCCAGGGGACAATCTCTGAGAGAACACGAAAATGTTGATCGCAGGAAACACCACCCTCCTTCCAACACCAACACTAAACTAAGTTTTCAATATGAAAATGTTGCACGCAGGCAACACCACCATCCTACCAACACCAACACCAAATCAAGTTATCAACCACATCATCAACCTCAATAGTCCACTCTACAAGGCCCTCATAAACCCTCTCATGAACTCCCCAGGGGTTCTGACCCTCCCCATCACCACCGCAAACATAGGGAGATCCATGAACCTCTGCAAACAACTCCGACCCCCCCCCCCCCCCCCCACCAATCCCACCACCTATCATCTCGCAACTCCAACACCACTGGAGAACCATACACCTAATTCTCACGTTGAGCGAACCCATGAAGGGGCTGCGCTAGACGGGATTACGGTAGAAGGGATCTCCGGCAATGAGGAAAGGGAGGGGCAGTGGGTTCAGGTTAGGGGAAAGAAAAACAAGAGTCAGGTTAGTTTCACTAACCTTCAAGCCGATCAGTCCCTACACAATAGGAAGCAGAGGAAGGGCAAGCATAAGCCGGTGCCGTATTTCAACTGCAGGGATCTTGGCCACTACAGGAGTGAATGCACCAAAGAAGTTCGTTGCCTCAAATGCATGAAGTGGGGGCATCTTTCCTATGTATGCACCAATGTGGTGGAGACTCACAGCGACAAAGAGTGTCCAGTGAGCCGGGGGAGGTCCCCAGACAATTCCACGGTGATTCGATTGGCAAAGAGCCTGGAAACTATCAAAAGTGAAGAACGGTGGCTGCGGCAATGGTGTGCCATTGCCAAAGTCAGAACAGGGAGGCCTTCGGATGTACATGTAATGCAAGCGCTTACTGAAAAATGTCCTATGAGAGCTCATGGAGATTGGGTCGCCAAGAAGTTGTGCCATTTGCAATTCCTAGTCTCATTCCCTTCGCCGAAGAAGGTCACAGAAGTTGTCAGGTTGGGGAATGTCGATTTTGGACATTTCCAACTTGAATTCAGTGCTTGGACACCGACGTTTGGAGTGGAGCTCCCACAGGGAGAAAAATACTGGATTTGGATCCACAACGTCTCCCCTACACTTCTGGAAGAAAGAAGCTCTTCAAGAGATAGTAGCGGAATTCGGGACGGTGGTAGAGATAGATGAGAAGACGGTGCAACAGACAGAGATTGTCTTGGCGAGAATGCTGATCAGAAGCACAGATATCTCTTTGATGCCGCGCTTCGCCAAGGTGTTTTCCTTCGAGGAATCTTATCTCATCAGATTCGTGCTAGAGAAGAGAGAAGAAGCACAAAAGGAACAGGCGGCCATCACCTCCCCCTCACCTACATCAGGCTTTAGAGACAACAGGTCCTACCGGCAAGTGGTCTCGCCAGCAAAGGATCTAACTATCGATGGTTCCCACGAAGTGGAAAGGGCTCACAGGGAGATCATCAAGGCGGCAATGGGACAGGAGCAGCGCGATGGTACACCGGCAGAAGGGTTTGGGCCTTATAACGCCTCCCCGAACAAATCTGGTCGAGGCAGGGGTCTCGCGGTCAGATCCAACGGTCAAAAGCTCCGTATAACGCCTCTTCGAACAAATCTGGTCGAGGCAGGGGTCTCGCGGTCAGATCCAACGGTCAAAAGCTCTCAAGAACTTCAAACTCATCAGATCGAACGGTGGACCAGCTCAACCTCCCTAATTTGGAAGGGACAGAGACCAACCACACAAAAGGAGTCAAAAGTTTTGCCCAAAATGGTGGTCAAGCCCTGCATGCGACAGAGGAGGAGCGCGCTGTGGCTCAGAGGGGAGGAACAGGGCAGGCAGACCCTAAAAATGGCAAAACTCCACTCTGCAACATGCAGGCTTCGAGACTAGGGTTGGTGAAGGAAACCACCAGTATGGGGAAGAAGACAAGCGAAAGAACTCTTTCGACCAATGAGTGGGTAACCAAGCGATGGTTTTCATCAGATAAGGAAAAAGGAGCTTCTTTGGAGCAGGGGGGACAAGCAGCAGAGGCCATTCTGGGGAAAGCGACGAGCGAGGATCTGCTCAACCACAGAGAAAAGAGCACTGAGGTGAGCAAGATTGACGCTGAGGGAGTGGGTAGCAAAGCTACTCTTTTGAGGAAAGGCAAAATGCGTAAAGAAGACAATGGAGAAGGAGGAAGTGCCTTCGTGTAGAAGGAAGAAAGAAATATCATCCCATCGATAATGACGCCACAGACTTTGATACCCACGCCACTGTCAACAACCTTCCCATTAATAATTACTTCTGTTGTTCTGTTACTCCCTTCAACCGAGTTCTTGAACTCACTGACATCTTCCTCTTCTGGCCCAACTCCAAAAGATCAGTAACTAGGTGCTTATCCAGTTTCTCAGGTGTGACAATTGGCTTCAGAAGTTGTCTCATCACCTGCATGCATATTTACCCAGTTAGCCTTACAAATTCAGAACGATACCAGGTACGTGCATGTTAAGCGCTTTGCCTTTTCAACTATATTATAAATTTCCCAAATAGTACTGATAACAGCTCCCAAACACAGTACAGAAAGATTTACTGATTTTCTGAGTTATATATAGTTATCATAGATTACATACTATTTTAGGGGTTTACAATAAAGTTGACAAAGTCAAAACAAGTGCGAAGGAGGAAAGAGGTAAAAATATTTTGCTAATATATTAAGTCAAAGGCAAGAAACTAATTACCGTCCAAACTTGTTATACATTGCATTTACAATCAAGGTAAACGGCTGCAGCAAGAGACTCCACAATATCTACAAGTACTTTCCGTGCTTTTACAGTTGCACCCTAACTCGATTCCCCAGCTTCTTCCTCTGTTACACTCCTCACTGACTCTGCAAACTTTTCCACCTATGCAGTAAAACTCCAATTTGTATCAACAAAAATTCAGAATTTTTGTTTTCAGATCATTTCTATTCATGGAACATTCTTCTGATTTATAATATAGCCAAAACTGTATGAAAAATAGTTAGCACATTATTTGGTTTCAACCAGAAGCGTAATAGATAATATGAAATATCTAATTTAATTTAAGAGAATACAAGTTTAGGAAATACAGAGGTGAAAGCCTGAAAATGTCTGCTCTAGAAAGTCTGAAAGTGGACCGGGACTCATGACCCGAGTAGTGCTACAAGTTGCCCAATTATAATACTATGTATTTTATATTCCTAGAAGATCATTTATTTTATTTTATTTTATTCAATTATTTATTTTTGAATAACCTAGAAGATCCTTTTACCCTTAGCCATAAAACACTCAATTAACATTCTTAACTAATAGTTTGAAAAGAGCAAACATTGAACTCTAATATAATCCTAGAATAATTGTACTGGACATTACATTTGTATTAAGATACAAATAAGTACTAGTTACCATTTCCCAAATTTTAATTTTTTCGGATAAGCTGTCCAACAGAAGAGTATTTCAGATAATTTCTGTTAATGAATATACACTGATGCTTTTATTGAGAGTTCTGGTGAAATCAGCAGGATAAAAAAGAAGGAAAAAAAACTGTTCTGAAAGTGAGTCTTCACATTACTAGTACAAAAGCAATTGATCAATCATTAACATCAGAAGATTAATTTGAACAACAAAATTGAGTTACGATGAAATAGGGTACTACTGAACCGAAGACGCAATAGGAAAAATTCCCCATTTGCAGTGGCAATGGGAAATTCTGATCCAATTATCGTGCCTTATATATGAATCATCTCCTGCTTACAGGCTCATCTAAAAGCAAGATTCGGCTTTTAATTGCAGTAACGCGAAAATAAAATCTTCCTTCCTATTGAAAATGTGCATTTTTTACACGCGTGAGGCAATGAAATTGGGACAAATTGATCAATGTTAGTTCAATCAACAAGGACTAGGGCACTACGTCAGACCAAATTGATAGATCATGGTGAAGTATTTGTCAAGTTTGATCAGCTTATTAAGTTGTTTTGTGTATAAAATTATTTTTATATGATGGTGAAAAATTTATTAGTATTGCTTTTGAGGGATCAGACTTGTGAGATTATATCAAACTCGTTTGATTCCCTTTTTATGGGTTCTTTCGTTAAATACTGATTAATAAAATGCTTGGGGCTTTTCACCATGGTCGGCCCTATGGGGAGGCTAGAGAGGCGGCCACCTCGGACTCCAAAATTTTGGTCATTTTTCAAGGCCCCAAAAAAGAAAATTTTCTCACACACACACAGGGTAAAAGGGATATGAGCAACTTGCTCATTTAGTAAATGAGCACTTGATTATGTGGCATGTATGTGGTGCCATCACCTGTGACGGTGGAACGAGATTTGGCCTCCTGCTGAACATGATAAAAAATAGTTATTTAAAAAGTAGAAATAGCTATATAAAGGTATTTTTAGAGCCAATACTGAAACAAAACCAAACTCCAAAATAAATTGGCTTCTTGTATTCTGCCATTTTCTTGTCATGCAAAGTGGATTGAACTCATTGGGAATTATCAGTAAACAATGTTGCAATTCCAAAAGACTATATCAGTAAACAATGTTTCATTGGTGAAGCAGCTAGCGGCACTCGGAGGGTCGAGCGCACAGGGGGTGAAGACAGAGAGGGTTGGGACGAGGAAGACGATGGAGAAGTGGGGATGAGAGAGAGTGAACATGGCTTGGGTTTATACAGTAAGAGGCGGCTAGGGTATGGTAGGGTAGGGTTTTTAGGGTAGAATAGTATATATATATGATAGTGGATGGGTTTGGGTAATGGGTATGGATCCAATAAGAAATTAGGCCATTGGGTTTTGGATAAATGTAGTTTAGAACCCAATAGGAGGTGGCTTAAAGGGTTTTCGGTTTTCGGTTTAAATCCCTTAGGGAGATAGAAGAACCAATAAAAATGTAATTCGTAATAAAATGTAATTTGCATTAAAATATAGAATTTATTTAAAATACTACAAATACAATATAATTAGATTTTACTTTATCAATCAAGGGTAATAATAATAATAATAACAATAACAATAATAATAATAATAAAAATAAAATATGGATAACAACAACAATAATAATACAGATAGCAATAATAATAATAACAACATAAACAGGGTTTGTATTACAATTTGAAATCATAGTGAATAGTTACAAATAAAATTATTGATTAAAAATAAACTTTAATAGATCCGACAATACATTATAAGAACGAATTTGAAAGCGGAAAAAAAAAATTACGAAAATTTAAAATACCAAAAATACATAGAAAATACAAATTGGGGAAACAGGGGTCACACATTCTCTGGGTCTGGTCCCACCACCTCTGACGATTCTTGGCTGACGCAGTTTTGATCTGGAGCCAACACATTTGACAACAATTTGATGTCGTCTCAATCCGGTGCTACTGCGTCTGACAAAGGCTCGATGACGCCATCTCGATCAAAAAGATGCATCGCCTTCCGTGCTGCATTCAGTTTGGCAATGTCCGTCTTCGCAGCAGAACCACTGGCAACAACCTTCCCTGACATAATATATATATTTAGAAAGTTGACATAATATATATATATTTAGAAAGTAATATATATATATTTAGAAAGTTGACAGAATATATATATATTTAGAAAGTAGTCATTTGTATCAGGTATTATCAATCTCATCAATCTCTCCTCAATCTTAGCTTGTGATTGAATATGTATATATTTAGAAAGTAGTGATTTGTATCCATCAGGTAGTATTAGTCTCCTCAATCTTAGCCTAATATCAGGTTGTAATTCATGTATATATTATAGACATTTGTCAATCAATAGAGACAGGGAATCATTTTCTTTCATGGTATCAGAGCCATTTTCTTTACTCTCCTCCTCCTAACTACCATTGCTACCACCTCTATTTACTTTCTACAGCTCCCCTCCTCCCTAATCTTAGCCCTCAATGGCAGAACAACCCAAGTTTCACTCGGCTTTAGCAATCACCAACGTGAAATCCCTCATTCCAGTCACGTTAGACAATGATTCTAGCCTATACATTTCTTGGGCAGCCCTCTTCAAAGTTCAAGCCCGTGTCCATAACGTGCTTGATCACATCGTTCCTCCTACCGATGAAAAGGATAAGAAGGCGGCAGATGATGCCAAAATAGCCAACCCCGATCTTTGGCATTGTCTTGATGCGGCCGTGTTACAATGGATGTACGCCACCGTATCACAAGATATTCTCAATTCCATCCTTGTGATAGATGACTCGGCCGAAAAGTGTTGGAAAAGAATTGCTGCTATTTTCCAAGACAACAAACACTCGAGGGCTGTCCACCTCGAAAACCAATTCACGAACACGAATTTGGAGGATTTCCCTACCACCAAAGCCTACTGCAACCGCCTCAAACTTCTAGCCGATCAATTGGCGAATGTAGATGCTCCAGTCTCTAATACTCGTTTGGTCTTGAAGATGATTTCGGGACTAACTGATCCTTATGCAGGATTCGTGACGTACATTCAACAACATGATCCTTTGCCGCCCTTTGATACCGCCAAGTCGAGATTGGAACTGGAAGAGTCGACTATTCTTCAACGGACCGCTCGTGAATCTGGCTCATCTTCATCTCCGGCTGCCCTTGTTGCAAACTCCCAACATTCTGATGATGATATGAATACCCAATATTCTTCTCCAGGTAATCAAAATCATAACAATCGGAATAATAATAATAACAATAATCGTGGAAACAAGGGCAAGAAAAACCACAAACATTCTGGCGGTGGCCGGAACTTCGGCAAGGGCGGACGGAGCAGTGGCGCCGGTCGTGGACAGCAGCAACAGTGGCAGCAGTTCAATCCATGGCAGCAGTGGGCTCCTTGGTCTCTTCCTCCATGTCCCTATCCATCCTACAATTGGGCCAGACCCAATTTTACTCCCAGACCACAGCAGCCAGGCCTACTTGGATCAAGACCACAACAGTCAGCGTTCACTGCAACTGCACCCAACCCAACCGACATTGAAGCAGCTCTTCATACACTCAGCCTTGCTCAGCCCGACCCGTCTTGGTATATGGACACCGGGGCAACATCACATATGACATCCGCGCAAGGTAATCTCTCGTCTTATTTTAATTTGAGCAAAAATAATGGTATAATTGTTGGAAATGGCCATTCTATTCCTATTCGTGGTTTTGGTAGTGCTAATCTACCTCCCCCCCACCCTCCATTAATGTTAAAAAATATCTTCCATGCCCCAAATTTAATTAAAAACTTAGTTTCAGTTCGTAAATTCACTACGGATAACTAAGTTTCTGTTGAATTTGATCCTTTTGGGTTTTCTGTGAAGGACTTTCAGACGGGGATGGCTCTAATGAGATGTGATAGTCGGGGCGAGCTATATCCCATCACCACCACCACCACCAAAAATAATCAAGCCGTTTCTCTATCCATTCTTGCAGCTTTGTCTTCTTCCCTTTGGCATGACCGTTTAGGTCACCCGGGAGCACCTGCTTTAGACTCCCTTAGGCGGAATAAATTGATTGAATGTACTAAAACTAGACATTTGAGTTTTTGTCACTCTTGTCCTCTTGGTAAACATGTTAAATTGCCGTTTGTTGAGTCTCATAACTCCACTTATATGCCTTTTGATATTTTGCATAGTGACTTGTGGACATCTCCTGTTTTGAGTTCTTTAGGTCACAAATATTATGTGCTCTATTTGGATGACTATTCGCAATTTTTGTGGACTTTCCCTATCTCCAAAAAATCTCAAGTCTATCCAACTTTTCTCAAATTAAGAGCCTACATCAAAACTCAATTTGAACGGGAATTAAAAAATATTCAATGTGACAATGGTAGAGAATATGATAATGGTCCTTTTCAGAGTCTTTGTGAAGCTAATGGAATTTCCTTTCGTTTTTCTTGTCCGCATACTTCATCCCAAAATGGAAAGGCCGAAAGAAAAATCCGTTCCATTAATAATATCATTCGAACTTTATTAGCTCATGCTTCACTACCTCCATTTTTTTGGCACCATGCTTTGCAAATGGCAACGTATCTTCTAAACATTTTACCAAGTAAAACTCTCGCTTATCAATCGCCTCTTAAAATTCTATATCAAAAAGACCCATCATACTCTCACCTACGAGTCTTTAGTTGCTTGTGTTATCCTTTATTCCCTTCTACTACGATAAATAAGCTTCAACCTCGTTCAACACCTTGTGTATTTTTGGGTTATCCGTCAAATCATCGTGGTTACAAATGCTATGATCTATCATCAAATAAAATTATCATTTGTCGCCACGTACTATTTGATGAAACCGAATTTCCCTTCTCAAAGTTGCATACTCCTCATTCCACATCCTATGAATTTCTTGACAATGGCTTATCACCTTACGTGATTAACCATTTGCAACAGCAGTCCACTCCACAAACTCAAGTGCAGGCCCAACCTTCACCTTCTCCCTCTTGGTCTAGCTCGCCAGCTACATCCCAGTCAGCTCACCCACCTTCTCAGCCGGCACAGTCAACCCTCTCTTCTCCACAGCTGGCCCAGTCCGCCTCTTCCAACACAACACCATCATCTTCCATTTTTGGTCAGTCAGATCTCAGCCCACATTTAGACCAAACACAACACCCCCCTCTTCCTCCCATTTTCCAGCCCACTTCGAGTTCAGAAACGAAACCCGTGACAAGGAGCCAACACGGTATTTTCAAACCCAATACAAAATATCATGGCCTTCTTACTCATGTCACAAAATCTCCCCTCCCTCGTAACCCTGTGTCTGCACTCAAAGACCCGAATTGGAAAATGGCTATGGATGACGAATATAATGCTCTCATTACAAATAAGACGTGGGATTTAGTGCCTCGTCCACCTGATGTTAATGTTATTCGGTCTATGTGGGATTTCAGACATAAAGAAAAATCTGACGGTTCTTTTGAGAGGCATAAAGCCCGACTTGTAGGTGATGGTGCAAGTCAACAGGTTGGCGTGGATTGTGGAGAAACTTTTAGTCCGGTCGTTAAACCGGCGACTATTCGAACAGTACTCAGTCTTGCTCTCTCTAAGGCTTGGCCCATTCATCAGTTGGATGTTAAAAATGCCTTTTTACATGGTAAACTAAAAGAAACAGTGTACATGCACCAACCCTTGGGTTTTAAGGACCCGGCTCATCCTAATCATGTAGGTCTTCTGCGAAAAGCGCTATATGGGCTCAAGCAAGCTCCTAGAGCCTGGTACAAACGATTTGCCGATTATGTTTCTTCCATTGGGTTCTCTCAGAGCAAGTCTGACAACTCTCTCTTCATCTACCGGAAAGGTACTCATATGGCTTACATTCTTCTTTATGTGGATGATATCATCCTTACTACTTCTTCTGATGCTCTTCGCAAGTCTATTATGTCACTTCTTAGCTCCGAATTTGCTATGAAAGACTTGGGCCCACTGAGTTACTTCTTGGGTATCGCCGTCAATCGACATACTGGTGGTCCATTTTTGTCTCAAAAAAAATATACAGAAGAAATTATTGAACGTGCTAGCATGTCATCTTGTAAGCCTTGTCCTACTCCGGTTGATACTAAACCGAAGCTTTGTGCTAAAGCTAGCACTCCATATGAGGATCCCTCTCACTATCGTAGCCTTGCCGGAGCCCTCCAGTATCTCACATTCACGAGACCTGACATCTCTTATGCGGTACAGCAGGTATGTTTATTTATGCATAATCCGATGGATGATCATATGTAGGCTCTCAGACGCATCCTGCGCTACATTCAGGGTATACTTCATTATGGACTGCATCTTTATCCTTCACCGACTAATTCTCTGATTTCGTATACAGATGCAGATTGGGGTGGTTGCCCAGATACCAGGAGATCTACTTCTGGTTATTGTGTGTTCCTTGGTGATAACTTACTCTCCTGGTCTTCTAAACGCCAAGCCACTCTATCTCGCTCTAGTGCTGAGGCTGAATACCGAGGTGTTGCCAATGTGATTTCTGAGTCATGTTGGTTACGCAATCTTCTTCTGGAGTTACATTGTCCTATCCATAAGGCTACATTGGTCTACTGCGATAATGTTAGTGCGATATATCTTTCCGAGATGGATATTCACTTTTTTCGTGAGAAAGTTGCTCGTGGACAAGTACGCGTCCTACATGTCCCATCGCGTTATCAGATTGCCGATATTTTCACAAAAGGTCTTCCTTTAGTGTTATTTCAAGATTTCAGGGACAGTCTCAGCGTACGACAACCTCCCGCTTCGACTGCGGGGGTGTGACAGAATATATATATTTAGAAAGTTGACATAATATATATATATTTAGAAAGTAATATATATATATTTAGAAAGTTGACAGAATATATATATATTTAGAAAGTAGTCATTTGTATCAGGTATTATCAATCTCATCAATCTCTCCTCAATCTTAGCTTGTGATTGAATATGTATATATTTAGAAAGTAGTGATTTGTATCCATTAGGTAGTATTAGTCTCCTCAATCTTAGCCTAATATCAGGTTGTAATTCATGTATATATTATGGACATTTGTCAATCAATAGAGACAGAGAATCATTTTCTTTCATTCCCATTAATAATTACCTCTGTTGTTGTGTTACTCCCTTCAACCGTGTTCTTGAACTTGACTAACATCTTCCTCTTCTGGCACAACTCCAAAAGATCAGTAACTAGGTGCTTATCCAGTTTCTCTAGTGTGACAATTGGCTTCAGAAGTTGTCTCATCACCTGCATGAATATTTACCCAGCTAGCCTTACAAATTCAGAACGGTACCAGGTACGTGCATGTTAAGCGCTTTGTCTTTTCAACTATATTATAAATTTCCCAAATAGTACTGATAACAGCTCCCAAACATAGTACAGAAAGATTTACTGATTATCTGAGTTTTTTTTTTTTTGAAAGATTATCTGAGTTATATATAGTTATCATAGATTACATACTATTTTAGGGGTTTACAATAAAGTTGACAAAGTCAAAACAAGTGCGAAGGAGGAAAGAGGCAAAAATATTTTGCTAATATATTAAGTCAAAGGCCAGAAACTGATTACCGTCCAAACTTGTCGTACATTGCATTTACAATCAAGGTAAACGGCTGCAGCAAGAGACTCCACAATATCTGCAAGTACTTTCGGTGCTTTTACAGTTGCACCCCAACTCGATTCCCTAGCTTCTTCCTCTGTTACACTCGTCACTGACTCTGCAAACTTTTTCACCTATGCAGTAAAACCCCAATTTGTATCAACAAAAATTCAGACCTTTTGTTTTCCGATCATTTCTATTCATGGAGCATTCTTCTGATTTATAATATAGCCAAAACTGTATGAAAAATAGTTAGCACATGATTTGGTTTCAACCAGAAGCGTAATAGATAATATGAAATATCTAATTTAATTTAAGAGAATATAAGTTTAGGAAATACAGAGGTGAAAGCCTGAAAATGTCTGTTCTAGAAAGTCTGAAAGTGGACCGGGACTCATGACCCGAGTAATGCTTCAAGTTGCCCAATTATAATACTATGTATTTTATCATTCGTAGAAGATCATTTATTTTATTTTTATTTTATTTTATTTTATTTTATTTTATTTTATTTTATTCATTTATTTATTTTTGAATAACCTAGAAGATCCTTTTACCCTTAGCTATAAAACACTCAATTAACATTCTTAACTAGTAGTTTGAAAAGAGCAAACATTGAACTCTAATATAATCCTATAATAATTGTACTGGACATTACATTTGTATTAAGATACAAATCAATACTAGTTACCATTTCGCAAATTTTAATTTTTCGGATAAGCTGTCCAACAGAAGAGTATTTCAGATAATTTATGTTAATGAATATACACTTATGATTATATTTAGTGTTCTGGTGAAATCAGCAGGAAAAAAAAGAAGAAAAAAAAGACTGTTCTAAAAGTGAGTCTTCACATTACTAGTACAAATGCAATTGATCAATCATTAACATCAAAAGATTAATTTGAACAACAAAATTGAGTAACGATGAAATAGGGTACTAGTGAACCGACGCAATAGGAAATTCTCCCCATTTGCAGTGGCAATGGGAAATTCTGATCCAATTATCGATGCCTTATATATGAATCATCTCATGCTTACAGGCTCATCTAAAAGCAAGATTCGACTTTTAATTGCAGTAACGCGGAAAATAAAATCTTCCTTCCTATTGAAAATGTGCTTTTTTTACATGCGTGAGGCAATGAAATTGGGACAAATTGATCAATGTTAGTTCAATCAACAAGGACTAGGGCACTACGTCAGACCAAATTGATAGATCATGGTGAAGTATTTGTCAAGTTCGATCAGTTTATTAAGTTGTTTTGTGTATAAAATTATTTTTATATGATGGTGAAAATTTTATTAGTATTGCTTTTGAGAGATCAAACTTGTGAGATTATATCAAACTCGCTTGATTCCCTTTTTTATGGGTTCTTTCGTTAAATACTTATTAATAAAATTTTTGGGGCTTTTTACCAGGGCCGGCCCTATGGGGAGGCTAGAGAGGCGGCCACCTCGGACCCCAAAATTTTGGTCATTTTTAGGGGCCCCAAAAAAGAAAATTTTCTCTCTCTCTCTCACACACACACGAACACACACACACACACACATAGGGTAAAAGGGATTGAGAAATGCTACACCTACATCAAATCTTACCCTAAACATACACCATTTAATGCTGTGGGACTCATTTTTTGCTAAAAGACAAATCTAAATTAATGGATAAGTGCTTACCCATTTGGATTGTGAGACCCGGTTTGATTTTACAAAATCCAAAACCCAAACCCATATCAAGAACACCAACAGCCATAAAAACTCAATTTTAGATGATTTTTCAAAGGGGTGTTGAAATTTCATTCACACTAGCTGGGAAAACATCTTCTATCACTTTACTCCAATTTCAAGCTTTTAAGACTAATTTCGCCTCTCCATATGATGTATATATCTTAGTTTATTATCAATATATATTCTGAGGTAGGCATTCTTGCCTACCTTTTCCAGGTCACAAATCCCATCGATTCTTACTACAAAATGCTGATGAGATGCATTCTTGCCTACCTTTTCCAAGCCACATAATCAATTGCTCATTTAGTAAATGAGCAAGTTGCTCATAACCCTTTTACCCTATATATATATATATATATTCAAAACTGTAGTGAGAATGTATATTTAATATGTCAATAAAAGTGTTTATAACCAACCTAAAAGATATTAATACTTTTTTTGGTTTGCTAGACAATGTAATAAAATAAAATAAATTAAAATAAATTAAATTAAAATATTTTGTTGTACCTTGAACAGAGTGAGATTTTAAAATATATATGATATTTTATTCTCACATTATATATGGATCCCCATTTCAAAAGTTCGCCTACGTATCGCCTCGGACCCCATGAGCTCAGGCCGAGAAAATTTTGTCGAAATGCCCTCTTTTTTGAAATTAATTAGCGACCTACCCTACTTTCGAAAACATTTAGCGAGATGCCCTTGTCTGTGACACGTCAGCAACAAACGTTATTGGAAAAAACGACATCAGCTATTTGTATGTCGTTCTTCCCAATAACGGCATCCTTTTTTGAAAAAATTGTCATGCCGTTATTCCCAATAACGGCATTGCTTATTTTTTGTAAAGATCTTTACTGTATCAATCTTGACTCGAGATTGAAATGCAAAAAAGAAAATAACTGATGCCGTTCTTCGGGAGAACGGCATCGTTTATACTGATGTCGTGTTCCACAATAACGGCATCAGTTATTATCTTTTTGCACAAGTCCCTATAATCGAAAAACCCCTTCTTCTTCCCCTTTTCACTTGCGGTTTGTTTCCTTCCCCACTTTCACTCCGAAAACCCTAAACCCTTAAAAAAAAAAATCCTAAGAGGCTGTGTAATCGATTTGAAGTTGGGAGTCTACTCCTCAATCTTTCATTAAGAGTGCCAAATCATTCCGAATCAGAGAATATTGTAAGTATCCAAAAACCCTAATTTATATTTTGTAAAGTTGATTTTGATAGTATGATAGATGTGTGCATTGGCAGTATAGTACAAGTAATGTAGATTTGTGTTATTGAAGTAGTAATTTTGGAAATAATATTATGTATTGTTAGTGATGTAGGGTTTACAAAATATTGAATTGTTGAGAAAGGTGGAATTGTTCATTTTGTTAGAAATACAATGAAAGGTGGAATTGTTTATTTTGAAATTTTTTTTACTAAAATTGTTTTTGATTACTGTTTGTTATTGTTGACAGGCCAATGGATCCTACACAACTATCTTCTTCGCATGGTGCCGGTGCTTCTTCTACTTCTTCATTTGCACCACAGGGACATCCTGGTCCACTAGATCCTACGGTTCTATATTTGCAACCAGACCACAGATCACAGGCCGTTTGGACCGGGGATGTAGAGAGGATGAGTTTCCGGATTCACAACATCATGCCGGTGATCCCCGGTATTGAAAATTACTTGGTCAGCAGCGGATTCTACGGAATGTCGAAGCTGACAAAAATAAAGTGTGACCACGCTCTACTTACCACACTTGTGGAGCGATGGAGGCCGGAGACTCACACATTTCACTTGCCGGTTGGAGAGATGACGGTCACCTTACAAGATGTCGCTGTGATTGCGGGTCTTCCGATTGATGAGATGGCCGTCACCGGAAATTTGATGTTCAACAAGGTTGCATTGGTACAGGACTACCTCGGCTTGGATGTGCCTGAAGAGGACCACGTCATATGGGTTGGGGAATCCATTAGACGTTCATACCTTGGCGATCAGTTCACTCATCGAATGCCACCTGCGCCGACGGACATCCAACTCCGGAACTATACGCGCGCATATCTACTATCGTTGATTGGAGGGATCCTATTCCCTAACTCTTCAGGTGACGTAGTCCACCTAATGTACCTTCCTCTCATAGCTGACCTGCAGACGGCCGGCCGATATAGTTGGGAAAGTGCGGCTCTAGCCTCCCTCTACCGTGCACTTTGTAACTGTTCTATGGGGTCGATACAAATGATTGAGCCGATGTCCATCTTGCAAATATGGTGTTGGGAAAAAATACACCTCGACCGACCCCGTGTCACAGTATTATCAGAGAGTTGGAGAATACTACAGAATAATCCTATGCTGAGAGCTCCTCTCGGTACCTACTGGATGGGGAAGCGTGCATGGAGAGATAACCCACATGGTGTCCTCACCTACTACAGGGACGAACTCAATCAGTTGAGGGAAGAGTTCGTCAATTGGACCCCGTACACAGACGATAGGCTGCAGCGTCTACCACCCATTTGTACCGCCAACAATCAGTTGTGGTTGACCTTAGCTCCACTTGTGAACTTCTCAGTTGTGGAGTTTTATTACCCCGGACGTGTCCTTCGCCAATTCAATGCACAACAACCCGTCCCGGCGAACTCATTGTACGATCGTAGGCTACACAACATCACGGGTTAAGGTCGTTTACCAAACATGGATTGGGCCGATCACCACCGTGCTTATGTTGGAGCTTGGAATGAGCGGAGGTACGAGTTGGTAGTTGACGGTATTGTACAGCCGTATGACGGATCGATGCATACAACTTATATGGCATGGTACAGACGCATTACAAGATTGTATGTCGCGCCAAAAACTGATCTTCCCGCGGGTGTCCAACAACCAATACCCGCGCACCAGGTTGAACCACCACCTGCACATTCATCATCACAACCGTTGTATCAACCAAAAGCTTCATCATACCGTCTTATGGTAATTTAGTTTGTTTGTTGAATTTCATTTATTTCGATTAATTTTAATTGTGCATCTTTGATTACAACATATATGGTTTACTATTATAGATCGAAAGCACATGGGATATGGCTAGAAAATGTGCGAATGTCTTGAAGAGCAACGCCAATAAGACATGCAAAAAATTGGCACGAGACCTCCTGTGCAATTGTCGTACCTCTCTTGAAGAGGTTGGAGATGGTCCACGTTTCAATGACCTAATGCGGTCAACCGAAGAGCAACGCCAACAAGTACGACCTACCGCTAGTCAAGCTCCACCTCCACCACAACAAGCATTGGAATTGGGAGATCCCCTCGCCCCTCAAACTCAACCTTAAACTCCATCACATCATCGAAGAGCCAAGACCGTTCGCTTCCCTCCATTTCAAAGCGAATTGGCAAATCCGGAGATTGAAGTAAGAGGTGGTGATGAAGAAGAAGGAGTTGGTCCAAGTGGAACCGCAACGCAAGAGCCACAGGAACGTAGACGTAAAGTCCCGGCACGAAGAAGGAGAGCACCCCAACACTTCACGCCGAGTTAATTGAAAGCAATATTTATGTATTAATGGTCTTTTTGTAATACAACACTTTATTTAGTATTTGAAGTGTAGATGTGCATTGATGTATCTGTGCTTATCATTGAAAACAACTGCATTTAGAAGTTTGAATACAACTGCATTTAGAAGTTTAGAAATGTGATGTATCTGTGGATGTGCACTTTATTTATAAGTTTGAAGTCTGTGAAATCCTTCTGTGGATGAACTTGAGGAATTTAGTTGAATTGATGAATTTGATAAATTTGATTTTGAAGCATTGATGTATCTGTGCATGTTTGTGAAATTTTGATGCTTGTGATGCATGTCTGTTGAAGTGCATGTATCTGTGAAGTATGATGTATCAGACTTCATTGCACACAGCTTGAAGTCTGATGTATCTGTGAAAATACACTAGGTTGAAGTGCATTTTGATTTGAAGTTTTGAAGTTATCTGTGCATATCTGTGCATTTCTTTGTTCAAGTATGGAGTTGGAAGTTGTATATGTTGTGAATTTTGAAGTTGAATCTATGAATTTGAATTGAGTTGAAATTTGAAGAGGTGGTCTGTGCATGTCTATTAAGTAAACAAAAAAAAGAATAAACGATGCCGTTATTCGCAATAACGGTATCTTAATTCTGTAACGTTATTGTGAATAACGGCATCCATTTATAGGGAAAATTAGAAAATATGGAGTTCGCTGCCAAATGATTCTGTGACCACAGTCGTTGTTCAGAAGCACGACATCACTTAACTATGCCGTTATTCTTAATAACGGCATCTTTTAACTATGCCGTTGTGCAGAAGCATGGCATCAGTTATACATCAAAATCTAACACATTTGAGTATTCTGCCAAACTTTCTGTCTCCACAGTCGTTTTTGAGAGTAACGGCATAGATCAAAGATGCCGTTATTCACAACAACTGCATCTGTTGTTTGAACAGTTGTGCATGTTTCTGTGCATGTTTTGTTGTGTTTTAGTATAAACAACTAATTTAACTATATCCACCATCGATTCAAACCACAAATCTCATTCCAAATAATTTAAACTTAAATTACTCAACATTCAAAAACAACTTTATAATTTCGTACTAACACTTACAAAGGAAAATACATAACTAACATCCAATAACTAGGAAAATATTCAAGTGCGGGTAGATTGTGAAGTCCCCACACTTTGTACATTCTTACAACTGCGTCTATTGTGCCCGCGCACACCACATTTTGAACATACTTTTCCACTACTCTCGCCTTCTCGAGCGTCCATGTCATTGCGGATACGAGTACTCTTAGGCCTCCCCTTCACCCGACGAAGACTAAAATCAACTATTAGTACCGGTGCGCTTTGGGTAGGCCAATAAGATTCGTCTGGGATAGGATTGAAAGATGGTGCCCATGTTTTTACTAACGAATCCGTAGAGTAGAAGGGATCTATGTACGGTTGATAATCAAGCGCACGTGAAACACATGCCGCTAACACATGAGAGCATGGAACGTGGAACAGTTGAAATTTGCCACATGTACAAGTTCGGCCTTCTAGGTCCACCGTATGCCAATGGCCACCCTTTTGATATCCACCGTCCATTCTAATGCCCGTTTTCACCCCAAAAACACCATTGCGATTATTAAATATTATGGCCTCATGTAAATTGGATTTTTCACGGCGGACATCAATAAGGTCCTGAATCCGGGGTGCCCATAGTTTACCTTCAGCGATAAGTGTCTGCGCGGTCTCACGGCGGTCGGTGAAGTACATGTTGAGACGGAAAAATATCTGTTCTACAATTGCGGTGATAGGTAAGCTACGAACACCTTTTAAAACCGAGTTGAAAACTTCGGACAGATTTGTTGTCATAATACCATATCTACGCCCACCATCAGCAGTAAGTGCCCACTTCTCAATTGCTTTTTCCTTAACCCAATTAGCCGCATCAGCATTGCTAGCTTCAAGTTGTGCCATCTTTTCCTCGTACTTTTTCCACTGATTTTGACACGCAATTGCCTTCAATTTATTCATCAAAAATTTCGAACCAAATTTTTTATGAAAATTGCTAGCAAAATGCTGCATACAGTACCGATGATATGCAAATGGTTCCCTCCACATGCCAAACTCATTTTCCATTGCTGATAAAATACCGGCATGTCGGTCAGAAATAACACAAAGACCTTCACGATCTGTAACAAAGCACCGAATACAGTTCATGAACCATGTCCACGTTTCTATGCTTTCACCTTCAACCAGTGCAAACGCAAATGGAAACAACCTTCCGTTTGCGTCTGGTGAAACCGCAATCAACAAACAGCCTTTGTATTTCCCGTACAAGTGAGTACCGTCTACACTTATAACTGGTCTACATAATTTAAATCCTTCGATGGAAGGATCGAATGCCCAAAAAACACCCTTAAATGTTTCTATACCCAGCCCGGTCGTAGTCTTCGCCCAATGTACAGCCGTACCCGGATTTGAAGCTTGAATTGCATTGAGTAGATATGGTAATTTAGTGTACGCTGTTTCAAAAGAACCATATAGTTTCTCAATTGCTTTATGTTTTGCCTTCCAAGCTTTCCAATATGATATTGTATATTGGAGCCTACCCTTCACCTGCCCAATTATGGCTCTTGGTGTTATTGAGAGTTGCTCCTTCAGAGTATCCATTATCATCATCGATACGACCGTCGAGTCAATTTTGCTGTGATTCTGAGTCAATGTAGGATTCACACATGTGTGTACACCTTCAAGCTTTTTCACCACAAAATAATCACGACCTTTGGGAACACTTGCATGCAAGCTCCATGGACAACCAACTTCATTTTGAAGTGATGGATTTTCTGCAATCTGCTCGGCTGAATGGTGGATGGGCGCGTATTTACATTTCACATGGTATAGACAACGATCTGATTTTACCGTCACGAATTCTCTGTGGTTCTTCATGGCGTACATCTTCACTTGATGTTGTAGAGCATCTTTGGATGGAAATCTTTGACAATAAAGAGTTCATCCAAGTTGGAAGAACCAATGGAAGACTGGCCATGTTCATGTACAGTGGCACGGGACATCCATTCGCTTGATTGCGATCCACGCATAGCTGCACTTGTGTCCTGACTTGGCAACCCGCAGGCATTGTTAACCGGCACATGAACATTGACATCAATAACTGGAGCTCCAATGGCAATCTCCTCATCATCATCCTCGAGACCGCGTACCTCATCTTCTTCCTCTTCTACCAAGTCGTTATTTACAACGGCGTTGTCAAAGTCTTCCAAAGCAATACCAGCTACCATATAATTTTGTGGCAATGGGGTCGGATGTACCTGCTCGTATTCGGAAGAAACAGGTTCCGTTGGAGTTGTGCTAGTATCTCCAATTGTATTTGAAATCCTTGCGTGTGACTCTGAGATGGTTTCAAAGTCCTTGTGGGCCTTGGACTTTCGATAACAACTCTTGTAGTATTTGGAAGCCTCGTTTGATCAATATATAACTCAACTATATTCCAACCACAACTTGGATGAAGTGTCCTA
Source organism: Hemerocallis citrina (assembly GCA_017893485.1). Lineage (NCBI taxonomy): Eukaryota > Viridiplantae > Streptophyta > Magnoliopsida > Asparagales > Asphodelaceae > Hemerocallis > Hemerocallis citrina. Next base: position 55,144,481 of record CM030358.1, read on the forward strand.
AGCAAGGGGTTTTTCGATTATAGGGACTTGTGCAAAAAGATAATAACTGATGCCGTTATTGCGGAACACGGCATCAGTATAAACGATGCCGTTCTCCCGAAGAACGGCATCAGTTATTTTCTTTTTTGCATTTCAATCTCGAGTCAAGATTGATACAGTAAAGATCTTTACAAAAAATAAGCAATGCCGTTATTGGGAATAACGGCATGACAATTTTTTCAAAAAGAGATGTCGTTATTAGGAAGAACGGCATACAAATAGCTGATGCCGTTTTTCCCAATAACGTTTGTTGCTGACGTGTCACAGACAAGGGCATCTCGCTAAATGTTTTCGAAAGTAGGGTAGGTCGCTAATTATTTTCAAAAAAGAGGGCATTTCGGCAAAATTTTCTCAGGCCGGCCCTTTTTTGACTTCACGATTTCATCTATATAAAAAATTAAAATAAATGAAGTGTGCTTTTGTGTACTTTTGCATAGTAGTTTTTTATGGTTAATGGTTCACAAATAAACTAGGCCAAACTTTGGGTATACAAATAATCTTCCCTAGGTTCTAGAAGCTTTCTGGTTCGTCCAATTGATCTGCGTGCATGTTTTGTCAAATGAAAAAAATTAACAAACCTACGTCCCAACGTACCTTCCGATCAAGCACTGCAGAATTGCGCCTAAGGAAGGCATAAAGCCCGTTATGGATGGCGGCACGGGCCAGCTTCTCTGTCGAGGTATTTTCTGCCGTAGAGTTGTCAAGTTTCCGGCATCAAGCTGAGGGTATGTGTCAAAGAAGTAGGTGGAGATGGCCGTGACAAGCGCCGAATCCCCATGAACTCCAATCTTTCATAAGAAGGTCCAAACTGTGCCGAACATGATGAATGGGTCAGCACCGCCTCGAGGAGAGGACCGGGTCAGCGAAGGTGTACCCGGCAGCTGCTGCACCGTTGCAACAACTCCAGGAGCAAGGGATTTGCTAACTAACTTCGGCATAACGCATTGTCAATAAAACCAGATCAAGATCGAGTCTACAATAGCATTCAAGATGTATTTTCTTGCTTCTACGACAAATACCATATGGGTTTTATTGATTTTCTTAGATTTTACTTTTATAAAAAAAGAAATTGGGAATATATATTTACTATTTTTAGCAATGATCTCAGATTATTTGGGATCAAGTTAGATGCTGAAAAAGAAGCTCAATTTAAGTAGAGATGTTACCTGAAGAAGGGTTCATTGGCATGCAGCACTTGATCATCAATGAGATTTGTTTGTGCTGTAGAAAATTGAGATGGTTGGGCTTTGATCTTTGATCTGATTTGGTTTCTGAAATAACTTTTTTCGGGGGTTTTTTGAGTTACAATTGGAGTTTGAAGAAAAAGGTTTAGTTATAGGTAGGGTGAAGAGGTTGCTATAAAGGACCTTGTCGTTGTCAATCTGGATCCTCAGTGTTGCTACCTTTTTGATCTAATTAAAATATAACAATTTTACTACCTTTTCCAGATTCTATTCTATTTTATTTTATTTTATTTTATTTTAGTTTATTTTATTTTATTTTTTCGATGCAAACGAAACTTAAACTTCCAACGTCTTTCTCACCAGCAAAGAAATTTATATGTTTGACTGATAATTTTTCAATAAATTCATTTTTAGTTTTGGTATGTTAGTTTTCTCGGATTAATTTGTGTTTTCGTTAATTCTTTCTTTGGAGCTACACCAAAGAGGTTATAATAAAGCCGGAGTAGAGTTGTGCTTTTTTTAGTTTTAAATTTTTTCTGTATTTTATTGTGGTGTTTCTACCAAAACGCCGGTGTAGAAATGCTGGTGTAGGCCTCTTTTGTTGTAGTATTATAACCTCTCAGTCCCTCCTCTCTCTCTCATTTTACTTTTCCAAGTTTTTTCGAGTTATTTGGCTTGTTAACCTTCTTTTTGAAAATATTTAGTAAAATACCCTTGTTTTGAAAATAATTAGTGAAATACCCTAGTTCTTAGTTAGATTTCTATAGTATTCTTCCTATAATAATTTTTATAGGATGTGTGACATTTCTACAAAAACTAAAAGTTTTTGGGTTTTAGGATAATTCTTATTTTTATTATTAGATTTTAATTTTTCTGCTTTCTACCTTATAAATTATTAATAAATATACGGAAAATTCTTAAAATTAAATTAAATTTACTTACTTTGTACTGGCTCTGATACCAACTGTTGTGGGTGCGTGAAATCTCTTAATTTGTAAGTGTGAGTAGTGCGTAATCTCCTGGAGACCTGTAAATCAAAAAGAAGAGAGTATCAAAAACTTTTTAAAACTCTAAAGAGTAAAGTCTAAATAGTTGAAATAAAGATCAAAGTTTGGTGAAAAATAATATTCGTCGAAATAATGGATATTATCAATTCTGAAAAAGTAATCAGGAATGATGGGAATATCGTCGTCATCGTCGTCAAGTTCTCTTATATATTCTGATTCTCTCTCATATCCTTCACTATTACTATTATATGGGGGTTCTTCGAGTTCTTCCGTATGTCTATTTTCTCTTCCATTCTGTTCATGTTCTTCTAGAAATTGTCTGTATGCAGTCGTAGGACTCCAAACGTAACTACTAAATATACCATTTTCATAAAATAACAAAGATCTTTCGTGATAAGTTAGGTCGTCAATTATTTCAACATTTATATTACGTTTCTCCAGGAATTATTTGGTTTATTGTTATAATTATTACTCGTTGAATGCTAAAAAAGAATAATTTGAATTCGTAGCAATCATCCATACTTATTTGTCTATGAGGATAATAAACCTCAAAAACTAGCATTCTATCACTTCCTTGGTAATTAACCATTAATTCAAAAATTAGTGAGACAATACCAACATTATTATCCATTAGTTCTTTTGAACAATAAGCAATTATGAAATAAAGAGCAGAGAGAGATTTCTAAGGATACCTAAAAATCAAAACAAAACGGCCCATCATGCTTCCGACCTAGTTAAATTTTTTTGATCTGTTCTGTACCAGTTACTACCAGTGGATAAAATACCCCTGGTATGCACCCCGACATCTGTGCTCCTTTTACGTTCTTCCCATCTCAAGATTACTATGCCCTCAATAGAGCTTCATCCAAGAGATACGTCTAGAACAACTAGTAACACTTCGGTACAGACAACCACAAAAGTCTAACTATAGAAGTTTGAAAATGAGTCTTTTTGCAAGATCATTCAGGCAGAGCCTTACAAAAATCTCCCTAGGAAAAAGGAATTTAGTTGTTCATACCTTATTTTCTACAGAGGCTGATAGATGAACTCATAAAAGATATTTTATTTTCTTCAAGCTTGTTACAAACAGACTCTCTAAGATTATGAGGAATTTTTTCTCTCCAAATCGTCTGCCCTTCTCCCTTGTTTTGCTTTTCCTTTTATAGACCAAGGGATCAGCTTACAACAGGTTTTACATACGTTACTGCTTACCTCATATGTACAATAATTGGATGAATACGTAAGTGCTTACATCAAGTTACAATAAATGCTCTGATTACATTTTGGCCTATTCCAGGAAAAGAGATTCCTCTTGGCCGACATCTTCACATGCTGCACATTTATGTTGGTGTTCCATCTTCATCAGGCTACAGTAATGTACAGCTGTCTCTGCTGTCATTGTCATTGCTCCAGTAGATAGTATCTGGTACCAGCTGTCAAACAGCTCATGTTTATCTTGTGGCTGTTTGATTTTTGCTATACTGTACATTATTATCTTATCTGGATCTGGGCTGTCATAGATCCATATATTGCTATCTCTTTGTTTTATATCTTTTAATTCACAGTACATGTTCCTAAAGCCCATTGCTCTTCTTTCTGGGATTAATTTCTCAAATTTTTCAGCTTTAAATGGTACAATGTTTGATGCTCCATAGATTATTTAGGTGGTCATCCCTATTTTTATAACATGTTCCACTGGGAATTCTTCCTCATCATTTAGATACTCTGAGATGGCTGAATACATTCTAACATATATTTTTGAGGCCTTCGTGAGCCAAAAATAACTTTTAGCTGCCTTGTAAATTTCTCTTGGTAGGTGGATTAGTTCTTCATATTCTCTGGATGGGTAAATATAATGAATAAGTCATCTTTCGAACAGTGTCCTAGTTGTTCTCGGATTATCTCCTAGTAGGATGATGGCCTTATTCATGTGCTGCTGAGATATGGTTCTGATGAATTGGTTTACCTCAGTTACTTGGCATAGCTTTTGAATATATTGTAAAAATAATATTTTCTTTGATACTTTGATAGGAGCTTTCTCAGTAAGAAGTGTCTCCTTGTATGTGGTTTTATTTGAAGATGTAATTGCTTCTTCTTTTACTGACTGAGAAGGCTCACCTATCTCACTCATTTTTTCGTCCGCCATATTTTCTGTGGTTGCATGCTGACTTATATGCTGATAGATTAGACTCTGGAGTCCACATATTTGTAGTTGTAACTGGTTAAATGCTCCTTTTAATTGCTCCACTGTCTCCTTTAGGTAGACTATATCTTGTTCTATTTGCTGAACTCTGGTTTCCATTCTGCAACAAGTGAAATAGTAGAGTGAAAAATGTGGTATCATAGCGTGAAAAAATTAATTGGTAGGAATTTTATGTCTCTTTTTGGGCAATCCATTTATTTTAGTTATTGCCATAATATTTTGTTAGTCAGATTCAAATAGTTCTAAGGTAATGTGACAATGTGGTATCATAGCGGTCCTCCATCCACGGCGATGCACGAGACATCAGAGGCACGTCGACGGTGAAGGAGGAGATCCGAGCGATGACCTTGCAGCTGAAATCGGTGTCGAAGCAGCTCGATTACATCATAGGGCAAATGGAAGAAATGAATAGCAAATGTTCATGGATTCAACCACCCAGACCTCAATCGATTCCTCAATCGACTCCTTAATCGATTTCTCATCCAAATCCAACAGTTAAGGTATTAAACCATAACTCCATTCCTTTTAATTCTAAAGTTGAGCGTGATGTGGAAATTCAAAGAAGTGAAAAGATGGAGGTAGTTCAAAAGCTAAATAATGTGGAATATGACGAGGAAGGCAGTGAGGGTGATGATGAGTATCATTGCAATCTTTGTTGGAGTTCTTGTTCTTGTAAAATATATCACTGCAGCAAATTGTTTGACTACGATTTGTGCTTCGATTGTTTTGCTAGCAAGATATTTGAAGAGGGTTTGACTCCACTAGATTTCGTCTTTATTGAGGATGATGGGAGAGCTAACAATTCTATTGTTATAGATGAAGTGAGTGTGAATGATGTTGTTGTTACTATTGGAAAGAAGAGACATGTATTAGATGGTGACAACTTGTTGAATTTTGAAGCTGATGGAAAGAGTGGTGAGGAGCCATTGAAGGTGTTTGAGGAAATGACTGAACCAGATAATTGAGAGATAGATCCTGTTTCTGAGAAGGTTGAGGACAAGAAGTCGAAAGTTGCGAGTATTGTGAATGAAGAAAATGTAGATCAAAAGGAAACAGGGTATATCATGGAAGAAGTTTTGAATAGGGGTGAACTTCAATTAATTTACTTTCCTGTAAGTGGCTTAAATAATTTCACTCCCATGGAGAAGATTTCTGTTAGTAAGAAGATGGGTCTTACCCCCACGAAATTGGTCATGTAAACACCATTGGCATTGGAAGAATGAGATTGTAAAGTTGATGAAGTTTAAAGAGTTTAGAGAGAGGTTGTTAGCTGATGAATTGTTTCTGGCAATTGCACCTAATGCTGTGCTGAATGAGAGACCAGAATTGAGTATTAAAAATATATTGATTGTTGATGAGGATATTCATCATGGCAATGTCATTCAAAAAGTATTTTACAAGGATCCACGGGTTTTATTCTTCTCTATCCACAGGTTTGATTATGGAAGCTTCTATCCTGGGGGTGATGATGGTTCTCTTTCTATGATTGGGGAAGACCGAGGAGCAGGATATAAAATAAATTTTCCTTGTGATTCATACATGGTATCTGATGGTGGAACTGTTAACTTGTTGAGCAAATCTTATGGAGTTTACAATAGTAATGAGCTTGGTTTGCAAAAGCATACAACTGACCTGGTATATATGAAGAAACTGGTGAAACTATGTATCAGCGTGCTTCTCATGAATTGCATACATTTGAAGCTAAAAGTCGTGGCAGAAGCAGTGTTGTTCATAGAGCTATTCATATACCCATGCATCGAATTTTGGCCTTGAAGAAGATAAACATATTCGAAAAGGAGAAAAGACAACAACTTCTGAATGAAATCCGAAAGCTATGTGAGGCATGCTGTTTTCAGGGATTAGTTGAACTTCATGGGGCTTATTACACTCATGGGTCAGGTCAGATCAACATTGCTCTGGAGTACATGGATGGTGTATCATTTGCAGATATCCTGCTAGTGCGGAAATCTATACCAGATCAAATTCGTGCATATATGATCATGAAATTGTTGAAGGGACTCAACTACTTGCATGGAGTAAGACATTTAGTTCACAGAGATATTAAGCCTGCAAACTTGCTTGTAAATCTCAAAGGGAGAACCAAAGATTATTGATTTTGGTATAAGTACAGACTTAGATAAATCTATTGCTATGTGTGCTGCCTTTGTAGGCACTGTTACATACTCGTCACCGGAGATAATTCGAAGTGAGAATTAAGTATTCTTATCCAGTTGATATCTGGAGCCTTGGATTAGCTATATTTGAATGTGGCACTGGGAAATTTCCGTATACAGCGAATACTGGACTAGCTAATCTCATGCTTTAGATATTGTATGACCCTGCACCTACGCTTCCAAGAGAGTTGTTTTCAGCGGAATTCTGCTCATTTATTAGTCCAGGTGAAGCTGCATATGACTGTAAAATAGTTGAAGGAGTGCGGAGACATCAACTTAAACAGTTCATCATCAATGGAAATAAAGTCGTACTTAGTGCAAGTAATTCCGATACAAGAGTTGGTGATGTTGTGTTTGAGGAAAACAAAGTCTACGCAGTTGATATTGTCACAAGGTTTGGTGATGGACAGCCTAAACTGGTGGATGAGAAACAGACGACCGTCTACAAAAGAGCTGTGGATAAAAAACTATCACTTAAAGATGAAAGCATCAAGATTCAGTTTTAGCAATATCAACCAGAACTTTCCCATCATGTTGTTTTCTGCAAGGGCTTTAGAAGAGAATCATGCTAGTAAGAGACTTGTAGATGCATGAACCATGATCTCTTGCAACCTTATCTTGTTCTACAAGAGAAGCCAAGTGAAATTGTAGTTCACATTAACTTTACAGTCATGCTAATGCAAAATGACCTAGATAGGATCACCTCTCATCTGTTACAACGGTTGGAGCCGACCAGGATTATTGAAGAACCAGATATAAAGACTTGTCTTGCATTAGGGACAAAGACAAAGAAGAAGGGTGTAGGAGAGAAGAAGAAAAGAAAAGTGACACCCAAGGTGTTGCTGCTATTGAAGTTGAACCCATGGATGAAGCTTCCAATGGTGTACTTGTCCAATAATGAGCCATTTTCTGATTTTGAGCTTGGGACAAGCTCAATCTGAGGGGGATGGAGTTGTAGGGACGCCTGAGGGGCTCACCGGAATCAAGGGGAGGTCGATAATGCCGTGAGCGTGGATGGAATGGCTACTGAGTCTTGGTGTCTATTTTTTTCTAAAGTGTATCTATTTTTTACGTAGTATGCACACTTTTTCATTTAAGCTGGTCTTTGGCGGTAAGCTAATTCGCGCGTTGTACGTTCTTATTTCGTTTTGCTAGTAGCATAACCGCCTAGCTCCACAGCTCTTTTAAATAGGAATTGTAATAAGATTTTTAAGGAGCAATAAAAATCAACAGAGTTCTTCCTCAAACCTTCTCTTCTCTAACCCTAGTTCTTCTTGTTCTTTTTTTTTTTCATAAAAGGTTGGCCTTGGCCCCCCGTGTTTCATTAAAAAGTTTTTAATAAAACAATACAAAACAAAATAAAGTAACAGGCAATGATGTTCATGTATCTCACATGCGGACCATGATGCTCATTCCTTGGTCAAAATATGAGGCCCACTACCATACATGGTATGACCCACTCTAACCCTAGTTCTTCAATATCCCCATTAATAGCAAAATTAGGTTCGGTCAGGATTCCGGCTCCTACATAATGATGTTGTATTAATCCATTATTGGTCTGTATATCACTGAATCTTATCAAACATTTGGTCGCAGCATCTCTACTCTATCTTCCTTCAATCTGACATTAAAGTTTGTAGTCGCAGTGCCAGAGTTACTTGAAAATTGTTGGTCATGTACTACTCTTCTTCACTAGTATTTAATCATAATTACATATTGTTGTTTGTTATGGTAATTAATAGATATATGAAAGAAAACAAAACCTCATGTTATTATTTTTATTTTTTAAGGTGGAGAAGGGTCTGCAGCTACTGGAGAAGACGGAGGGCGCTCGCTGATCGGAAGGAGGACATCGAGAATAGACTCTTCTTGAGAATAGGTATAGAGAAAGAGGAAGAGAGACAATAAAGATGATCGATTATTAATTTTGTACTAAACATAAGAGTTTGAGAAGTTGGTAAGATGATTTTTATATGAATTTTTGAATGTTTTACTGTAAATTGGTATTTGGGTAATGTTTCAATAGTCAATTAATACTTCACCATTTCGAGTTTAAATATTGTGCTTCCTTGATCTTATGTCTGTTTTGTTTGTTATGTTAAGGCTGTAGTATTTGAAATTGTGTCTGTTTCATATTTGATGCTACTTCGGAGGACTTTTGGACCCGAGGAGAGAGACTGTAATTTGCTGTATGTTCTTATCTGTTACCTTATTGTGTAAAATTTTATATTGAAATTCTGATTAGTTATAATCATTTGCAAACTTGAGAAGACTGAAACCGTTTGGCATTAAATCTCAATTTTGCGTGCTAAGTTTCAGCTTCAATTTGTTTTTCTGGCTGATAAACTAATTAAGTTTTGGAACAGCACTGTTCATCTGGTCCTGAGAAATATAAGATGTCCTTAAGCCCGCTCATGGCTGATGCCTCAGTTGATAGAAAAGAATTGCAATAGTTCAATGATGATGGGAATCATTGCTAAGGTCAAACTCTCTGTTTTCTCCACTCTGCACTAATGTTTTACTGAAGAATCTATGAGGTGTTTAATACGCGACAACCATGCCTTTATCTCAAATGTTGTAGTCGGTTAATAAGTTGTTTTCTAATCCCCATGCAAATTCGACGACTTTGTACTTACCAATTGAAATTTCTATGACAGGTTTGCATTCTTTTGAAAAACTTTTTATTTATTTATTTAAATTTGAAGTGGAGTATAGCCCAACTTTATTAGTGGAGAAATAACAAAACTATTAGGAAATTATTCCCTTTAGATGATCTTGTTAAATCTCCAACACGATCAATATAAACCATTGAGCAAATAATAGATCATACCAATCACACAAAGCACTTAAGAATCGTCCTGATTGAGGCTTTCGCTATAATTCGAGGGAGGAAGAACCGAGCTGTTATTCAACTAGGGAAGATACAAAAATATTACAATTTTCGCCACGATCATCTTTCAAGTCTAATTAGAACTACTTACTGATGAAGTAATCTTTTATCCTGTTCGGCACTCAATAAAATCATATCTCTCCTGAAGCCATTACAATAAATATATAGAGATCTAGAAACCCTAGTTGGATACACTTGATACATTAACCATCCGATGTATACTGAAGAGATAATCATACGTTGAGAGTGGTACGATTTAACTTGAAGACGAAGTTGGGCTTCACACAAATCTCCAAGACCCGACCCAAAAGTCACATCAGCGCGCAAAACGGTCGATTGACACTCGAGGGGGTGACAGTCGACTGTCCCAATTTTTTTTTTCAATTTTTTTTTATTTTTTTTTCTTCTTGTTGCTAACTATTTTCTTCTCTTTCTTCAACTATTCGCTTTGATTTCATCTCATCGCTTCATCGTCTTCTTATCGAATATATGTATACAAGACATATAAAACCAAAAAGAATGAAGGGCAAAAAAATTTGGAGATGATTACAACTGCAAAGTTTTTTTTAAATTTTAATTTATTAAATAAAATACATCTGCAAGTTCTTGAGTAAATATTCCATATAAAGCTTTTAGTGGTCGATGGTACTTTTTTCCTTTGAGTTAATTGATGGCACTTCCTAAAGGCTTTACGAGTAATTCTAACCACAGCCGTCGTCTCATATTCTGTGAAAGATACAATTACCTAACGCGGCTTGCCATAAGAAAAACAACTTAAGTTTACCCATTTCCTTTCAATTTAATTAAAGTGAACCCATATGAATTATTTATTTCATTTGATTAGATCTCTTATATAAACTTATCATGACAGGGAATGCACAATCTAATTCTCACCATCAAATTGCAGTATATACCTTGCGAGATTGAATACCAGTCATCAATACTAATTTGTTTCGGTTTTTCTCTTCATATTTAATTTTTCGGCTTTCTTGTTTAGTTAAACCATTTAAAGAAACTCATACGTACTCAAATACACTCTGATTGGCTGGCTAGTCCAGTCTGGTTCTAACAACACTGCATATGCCCTCCTTATTCACAATTGGACTATTATGACCGGTGGAAAGAAGAGGCCGCGCATCGGTGAGAAAGAGTAGTCTGACGCAACAGGATTGGGCAGTGGATAATTGTATCTGTATCTTTATTTTATGTTGTTCATTTCGGTCGTTGACCTTCGCTTGGCATTTCCGTAAACTTTGAGTAATGGACTTTGTAATATGTAGTTGGAACTTATTTGTTTCGTTAATTAATCATTAAATAAAAAAAATAAAAAAATAAAAAATAAAAAATAAAATAAAAAAAACTGCATATGCTCAGTGTTCTAAAAAGCGGCCTAGGCGGCCACCTAGGTGGTGCCTAGGCGCTAGGCGGCCCCCCAACACCTCGACTAGGGCCTAGGCGTTTATGAAAATCAGAAATGGGTACTAGGCGGCTAAAATCGGACCTAGGCGACGTTTAATCGGTCTAGGCAGGTCTAAGCGGACTAGACCCGCTTAGGCCTTAAATAATTATAAAAAAAAAAAGTAAAAAAAATCCACCGCTCTCGCCTTAAGTAATTAAAAAAAAAGTAAAAAAACTCACCGCTCTGACTTTCTCCTCCTAATAAAATTTAAGCATATCTTTAGTCTTTTTTTATCTTGCATAATTTGACATGTATTCGCACTCTCACAGCAATCATGTTAAAACTTACAAGTATGGACTTTAATATCACTAACGAAGCCGAATATGTGAAGTTATGCACCAAAGGGGGAAGTTTATAAGAAGTATCATGTACCAACAACTTCAAGGCTCAATCAGTCTACCAGATTATAAGTAGCTTTTTCTCATTAGTGAAGCTATTTATTCATCTTCTATTTACAGCTCCTAAAATGTCACCCAGATCTACATATCTTTCCAAAGCAATCTACGGATGGCCAATCCACTTAGTATGGGACAGCATGTCATGAGATGGGAGGAAGTTATCTGATTTAAGTGTGGTAATTAGTTAAAGCTGTTCATCGTTATCAAGCATATCATGAGATCATCTATCAACTTTATATTTATTCTCTCTTTAGAACTTGTATTCTTTTATAAGTAGCCACAATGTGGTTTACATCGGATATGGAGAAGATAGAGTCTTCATGTTCACCGATACAATAATACACCGATTCGACTATGTGAAGCCCATCCTACAATTGCAAAGAGAAAAAGTTCAATAGTAAGAATGAGTAGCAATAAAGAGTAAAAAGAGGTAACAACAAAATAAACCGAAAAGATCGATAAATAAATAAATAAATAAATTAAAAAAACCGCCTACCGCCTAGCCGCTTAATCCTTGATTACAAGGTCTAGGCGCTAGGTCCCCATCGGCCGCCCGACTACCGCCTAGCGCTTTTTAGAACATGCTACAGAAGTTTCCAGAAGAGAAGACTCAATCCAAGTGCAAGTGCTGTTCCCACTTGCCTCCGTTATTATATTCCAAAATCATCCAAACATGACCTAATTCCACTCAATAAGAGACTTTAGTGCAAAGTCCAATCGAGCGGCACCACGCCTCTTTCTCATTGTTCTAAACACAAAGAAGAGGGCACTCAGTGAGATCCATAGATCATATTAACCCCAATTAAGTAATATCAAAATGGAATGGGCAATCCACAAAATTTTGAGTAGCTTCCCCATTCTAAGGAGCCTCTTCTCATGTCTTTCGTGCTCTTCTTCATGTTCTGATTCAGATGAAGGCGACAGAGACGAAGTTCTGGTGGGTCCTGCGGGTAACATCGCTGCTCAAAAGCACTTCCGTAAACAGCTCCGGTTCCCATGAGCTAGTTATGCCACTGGACGTCTTTGTTTGTCTGAGCTAGGTTACCCTTTCTTTTCCATCTTTGTCGTAGTTATCTTGTTTAACGATTTCTCAACATATATTCACAAGTCTATATGCGTTTACATGATACTAGTAATTTACACGTGCGTTGCACGGCTTAATAAATACATTTTTTAAAAGTAAAAATTCAGGCACGTGTATTGCACGGGTTGGTAGAAGGACAAATTACACTAAGGCCTTTTCCCATTATAGTAGTAGAGATATTTTGGAAGGTAATGCAACGACTGCTTTGGGATATGTGCCATCTTGCATCTAACGCCATGGGTGTCATATATTAAGGAGTTAACCTGCACACCGACAATTTTTGTTCGCTAATCCCTATATATATGTAGCTGTTATGGTCTTCCATATATCTAGTAAAGTGTATAGAAGCAATTAATGATATATTTGTTTTGAGTAATGCTTTAGCCACTACCAATTTCACTATCGTTTTCTTCACTATCTTAGGTGGCATACTGCTATTGGAGAGTTCTCCCACCTACTCTATCATCTCTTACCTATTGAAGTGTGCCACCTATGATAGTGAAGAGAAATGTAGTGAAATTGGTAGTGGCTCTAGCATTACTCGTTTGTTTTTGCCAGGAATAGGATGCCACAATTTATTAGACAAGGGAATTCGTTGAATGCTTTGGGCTTGTTGAGAGGTCCTACATAGTTTATTGTACATAGGCCCAGATATTGTTTGAATATCGTAGAGTTTCATTTAACAAGCTTTGCGTCCGTTGACATATATGGCACAACGGGGACTGGATAAAACTCATTATGGGAACCCAACCCAACACTTGAGTATGTACCCAAGGATGTTAGCATAGGGTAGATGCTGTTGCTGATTTGGGGGGTGTGTGTGTGTGTGGGGGGGGGGGGGGGGGTGAATCTGGGGATTTTGCGGAATTAAAAAATTTAAAAATAAAGCTATAAATTAAAAGAAAAGAAATAGAGAGAGCAAACACAACAAGCATAAGTGACGCAGCGATATAACGTGATTTGACCCTCAGGTCTACGTCCACACCACCTACTTGTAGCAATTCTTCGCCATAAGCGTTCCACTATACTCAAACTCTTGTACAGTGATTCTCGGATTCAGGCTGAGAAACCTATTAAACCCACATGACTTCTAACACAAGCCCCGTCAATCTCACCAAAGTGGAAAAAAAGAAAGACTCAAGATTCTAATGATCCTGACTGAAGAAAACAAATAATTACCACACACACTCGGATTGATTGTTAAATTGATTAGTTCAGAATATTTTTCTAAGAGTGATAGGTGAGGAATACACAGCGGGTTCATTTAAATATATAGATGGGAAAATGTATCTATCAAAAATAGAAACGATACATTCTAGAAAAGTGAGCAGCACGAGTTACGGTCGACCGCAATTAAGGGACAGTCGACCGTTCATCTTTTAAATGAAAAGTCAAAAGATGAATGGTCGACTGCTTCATTATATTGCTATAACATGCGGTTGACTGTGGTGCGGTCGACCGACACTATAGTATGGTCGACCGCAATCGTGCTGTTCATGACGAACCCACTTTATATTCTTATCATATACTAATCAATCAAACAATCAATCAAATATACATGAATCTCACAAATATGGAATTACAAGAACTGATCTTGCTGGCTTTCTTGGGCACTAATCAACATGTGCTCTTTTTTGAATAACTTCTTCTTTTGCTTGATTTTGCAATCATTCTTTATTGCTTTCCTTCTTTACCTATTCTTGAATCTCTTTTGAATCTTTTATTGATATTATTGAATTTTGAAAATCTGAACAACTCAATTTAAACTTATTAGTATTTATAGACGCATTTTGTGCACACCAAACTAGAGTCAACAATCTCCCCCTTCTGGTGTGAACAAAACATGTCTTTGAATGTTGAAAATAAAGCATATAAATACTCCCCCTTAATTCAATACTTCCTGTAATATGGATTTTCATAGATAAAGAACATTTAAGAGAGATTTGTAAAACTCCCCCTTAATTCAATACTTCTTGTAACATGGATTTTCAATATTTTATTTATTTTAAGTAACTTTCAGTTAAAGACATTCATAAAAAGATTCTTCCCCTTTTTGGAACACACCAAGAGGGGGCAAACGAATAGCATAAGTGTATAACATACTCCATTAAAAAAAATTTAAATTAACTGACATTAAGCAAAACATGAGATTAATTTGGAGAGTATAATATTTTTGAAAAAGTAAGGAAAATCTACTTACATGATACCGTTGATCGTGAGACTCTTTGATATACAGTGAGAGCTCTTCATGGTATCATAGATTTGAGATTTTCCTAATACAGATGCGTGGCATAGATCAAAAGATGAAGAAGAGTGAATTTTAAGAAACCAAAATCATAGAACATCGTAAAGATGTCTCTTAAAAAAATAAAAAATGAACAGCCAGTAATAGAGCCGGTCGACCGAACGGGCGACCGAAAACCAACTTAAGTTATAAAATAGCCAACCAACCCGAGAGCGAACCAGTCGACCGCATGGTCGACCGTAAAATCTGTAAACACAGTATTGATAGTGGACAAAAAAAATAGAGAGTGAACTGGTCGACCGCACGGTTGACCGCAAATACTGAAACCCAATTTTTTGAAAACAAACAGAAAACAAAACTAGAACGAGAGTGCGTCGGTCGATCGCCCAGTCGACTGTACACCTTCACAAGCGTATAGTTGCCCGTCCAATCGACCGAAAACCAAGTTTAAGCAGAAATATCAATAGCATTCAATTCTCCCTTTAAAAAATAAAATCGTTTTTCATCTAAATGCTTAGTAAAGATATCAGCAAGTTGAGAATCTGTGGAAACATAGTCAAGAATAATATCTTCCTTTTGAAAGTGGTCTTTAATAAAGTGATACCGAATATAAATATGTTTTGTGCAACTGTGTTGATCAGAATTCTTTGTCATATGAACAGTACTAGTATTATCGCATTTTAGGAACGTGATCAAAAAATACCTTGTAGTCCTCTAAAGTGTGTTTCATCCATAATACTTGTGCACAACAGGATCCGGCGGCAATATATTCGGCTTCGGCAGTGGAGAGAGTTACAGAATTCTGCTTCTTGGATGCCCATGAGACAAGACATTTTTCCAAGAAGTGACATGTGCCGCCGGTGCTTTTTCTGTCTGTTAAGCTGTCGGCATAATCTGCATCAGAGTACCCTACAAGAGAAAAGTTTCTATTTTTCGGGTACCAAAGTCCAGTATTTGGTGTCTTTAAGATATCGAATGATACGCTTAACGGAAACCAAATGCGATTCTTTGGGATACGATTGAAAGCGTGCACATAAACAAACACTAAACATGATATCTGGACGAGATGCAGTAATATAAAGCAAACTACCAATCATACCATGATAAGTAGAAATATCAACATTGTTACCAGATTCATCCTTGAAAAGCTTAGTAGTAGTTGCTGTTGGTATTTTGTAAGCATTTGCATTTTTAAGTCCAAACTTTTTGACTAGTTCCTTTGCATATTTGGATTGATTTATAAAGATGCCATCATTTCTTTATTGTATTTGAAGTCCAAGAAAATAAGTTAGTTCACCCATCATACTCATTTCGAACTCATCATACCTTTGCTTTAAGAATATCTTGCAAAGATTTTCATTAGTAGATCCAAATATAATATCATCAACATAGATTTGAACAATTAAAATATCTTTAGAGACATATTTTATAAATAATGTACTGTCTACTTTTTTTTAGAGAAGCCTAAGTGAAGTAGAAACGAACTTGGTCATTCATACCAAGCCCGAGGAGCTTGCTTCAAACCATACAAAGCTTTATTAAGACAAAATACATGGTTTGGGTGTGTGGGATCAGTGAATCCCGGTGGTTGTGCAACATAAACTTCTTCCGAAATAAAACCATTTAAGAAAGCACTTTTGACATCCATTTGAAAAAAAGTAAAGTCCATATAAGAGGCAAAAGCAAGTAAAATGCGAATGGCTTCAAATCATGCAACAGGTGCAAAAATTTTATCAAAATCGACACCTTCTTGTTGGTTATAACCTTGTGCAACAATACAGGCCTTATTTCTAGTAATAGTGTCTGATTCATCTAACTTGTTCCTAAATACCCACTTAGTTCCAAGTACGGTTCTATTGTGAGGTCTAGGAACACGTCTCCATACTTGATTTCTTTTGAATTGATTAAGTTCTTCTTGTATTGCAATGATCCAGTTATTATCTTGCAAGGTCTCCTTAATATTCTTAGGTTTAAGTATAGAAACGAAAGCAGAAAACACATGAAATTTTGAGCTTGTGTTCGAGTAGTTACTGTAACGCCCCGGATCTCCGTCATAGGACATCCGTGACACAACCAGAATCTTTGCCTTCAAATGCATCTCAACACAGTAAATAGTACGGAAATTTAAAGCACTTTTATTGCCATCAGAGTTAATACATTAATACTTACGAATATCAATTTATCATATCGAACTGTAACGCCCCCATTTTGACTCCAAACCCAATTCTTTCAATTTCTATATCACTTTAATCATAAACTAAGATAGTTATATTTCAAAGAAAAATCGGGCAGAGTTTTTCCTGAAATTTCTGCCCCGAAACACAAAAAGCTTACGGAAATCTGCTCTAAATTCCGTAGCTCACATCACAGGCAATTATATCACGGGCTCCCCAGGCCAAAATGAGCATAATCACACAGGCAATATATATATATATATGCTCTGGGGGCCAAACTCATAATAGAATATCAAATATCAATTAAAAACCATAAATTCCTTTGAAAACATAGTAAGGTTTTTAGAAAATAATTCATAAAACATACCACAGGGCCCGGTACTCCACAACGAGATGGGTACGGGTCAACAACATAGCATACCACCCCACACTATACTCATCATCATTATCCACATACTTATACATCACAAATATAGTTTAAAGCATAAATTTCACTATTCGCATAAATAACCTTAAACGACAATTATAAAATAAAGCTCCACTCCACAGAATCTACACTTCACCTCTGCACCGCTGAGGACCTGTAACAGTAGGGGCCTAGGTAGTCCAGAGACTCCCTAACCCCCCAAACACTAAGGGGTTAGCCATTTCTGGTGTGAGTATAATTTATTAATAAGCAACAAAATTAAACATTATAAGTGAACAGAACGAACTTACGAATACCAAGATAAACCTGAACATGTAAATATCATAAATGGAATTTCACATCAAATACTCACTGCATCACTTCCTGTATGCATATCCATACCTGCTCACAGCATACTTATCATAAGTTTGGAAATCATTCTGATTTGTCGCTTAAGGCCCATCACTTTACGTCTTAAGCAACCATTCCTATAGCTTTATTTTTCCATAAATCTTTACATTCACAAATACTCTACTATCACATAACTGCATCATATTTACCATTCATTGCAATTATAGACTCACGACTTATCTTCTTTCCCAATCTCATATCACATAACACCGCATTCATTCATTTCTTACAACATGTATCATCACGTCTCGCAATACATCACTTTCACACTCATAATTCATCTTAAATGGAAAATAACCGTGTATCCTAATTTTCTAGTGTTTGTGTATGCCATAACCTGAGTCTAATGCAATAATACAGAATATAGAACAGATGCACTTAATCTAATGTCAGTAAGATTCTGGATACACATGCATCCCATACTACATGTGATCCAGGTCAAGCCAACGTACTTAGTCTAATGCAAGCGAGACTTTGGAAATGTATGCATCCCATACTACATACTTTCCAAATCAAGCCGTTGTCTCTAAGTTTTAGGGATTCGAACCCTTGCTGTGCAATGCATTCTAATTTGGTCTACTTCCTGTTCCTGATAGTATGACATGGTTGGGTTCAAAGCTGTGACGAACTTAAAGATATACTGTAGCATACCTATAGCACCGTATTCAACCGGATCGCAGCCCGTACGACCCATTCGTGTCCACTAGCATATACCTGGATCCCATTCAACAGCCGTGACGAACTTAAAGATATACCGCAGCATACCTATAACGTCGTATTTTACCGGACCGCAGCCCGTACGACCCGTTCGTGTCCACTAGCATATACCTAGTCCCATTTAACAGCCGTGACGAACTTAAAGATATACTGCAGCATACCTATAGCGTCGTATTTTACCGGACCGCAGCCCGTACGATCCGTTCATGTCCACTAGCATATACCTGGATCCCATTCAACAGCCGCGACGAACTTAAACATATACCGCAGCATACCTATAGCATCGTATTTCACCGGACCGCAGCCCGTACGACCCGTTCGTGTCCACTAGCATATACCTGGATCCCATTCAACAGCCGTGACGAACTTAAAGATATACCGCAGCATACCTATAGCGTCGTATTTTACCGGACCGCAGTCCGTACGACCCGTTCGTGTCCACTAGCATATAACTGGATCACATTCAACAGCCGTGACGAACTTAAAGATATAGCGCAGCATACCTATAGCGTCGTATTTTACCGGACCGCAGCCCGTACGACCCGTTCGTGTCCACTAGCATATACCTGGATCCCCTTCCGTCCTTACCACGGTACCTCAAGAATCAACAGTGCGAGATACGCACCGCAGCACGTATCCCTAATGACAGGAAGAGACAACCCCATAGTATCACCACCAAGTGCTAACTCTCAGAATGAGTTGGATTATAGGGATCACCCCTAACACCAATTCGATCTTTAAGCGAAAACAATAAGGAAAACCTAATCAATGCAGTTTACTGAATATATGCTGTTATTCAATTCACATTCGATGTCGATCAACAAAGTCGAGCCTAACTGGTCTGTCAAGGTAACAACCGTCCCAGAATTACACCCACTGATTCCCAATACCTTCACAGGTCCGCGACCTAATAATCCTGGCTCGTGACCCTCAGCAAGTGGTCCAACGGCGCCCCAAGGATACAACACAAATCACATGAAGGTAAGCACACACATAGCCATCAATTTTTGACCCTTGACAGACTCAGGCATCGAGACACCAAACACAAACTGACCAGAGCCATATCCCAACCTACTCATGTCCACGATGAGTATTAAGCACCGAAACTTATCCAAGTTCCAAATGAAAATGCTAAAACATCATTAAAACCCGATAGCTCGTGATCACCACACTGCGGCATGCAGACGGTTCCTCATTAATTCTCCGATAAGATAGTTCAAGAAAAAGCAGTAGCTGTGACCCAAGCTACGCTCATCGGAGTGCAACACAATCAGATTTCTAGAAGGGTAGAGAGATCCACAGCAATCCCCTAGTGGGCGACTCTCTCAGATATTTAAGAGCTTAAGTCCCCAAGCTAACTTAATCTTGAAGTCAATCTCAACAACAGGGTGCCAAACTTACAACAACCACAACTTCCAACACACAACTCAGATTTGCTTGACACCACCCATTCTGAAACTCTAAGACTCTGGTCTTCAGCTTTCCAGCTAACCATTTCCTCGAATTCAATCATCTTAATACTACAAAACCTCATATACTCTCAATAGTATATTCTTCTTGCACTCGCTGCACCCTTTTCAATATCATAGAAGTTTGCTCATGAAATTTGAGATTCTCAATCTACACATATATCATTCCATTGTGTCCAAAATTCACATCTAGATTCATTTCACACGATGAGCTACGACTCTTCCTTACCACTGTATACAGCTTATTGTTAGACCTCATCAAACGATCCTTTAAAATTCTAAAACTTGAGAATCATCAAATAAACTCATACCAAAAGCTACTCTCAAAGGTTCATAGCAAGATCATACATATACAATTGGTTATGACCTTTTGGACTTCGTCCAGAAGCAATCGGCTTCAGCTCTGTCCTTTCAGACCAGCTGCACTCCACAATTTATTTTGAGGTATCAACCAACCTCGATAATTTATGAAATTTAACCTATAGTGGTGGACACATACAAGAGTGTCCACACCAATCCTTAACTCAAAACATCCATGCTACACTAAGATACAAAACGAAAATACACATCAATTCATAATTTAAAATTTCCACAACGCACTATGTGCGTAAAATAAAAGATATCATACTCCCAAATTGTCCCGCGAAGACTCGAAGCGCCACCCCGCATCCAAAGTCGCCAGTATTCCCTATCATCAAAATTCTAAGCAATCAAGGCTCAAGCATCCAAAACAGTTACGGGAAAATAATAATACTAACTCCAATATCACACGGCATTCTATTGAACGCCTAGGATGCACACGCGCTTTGCACGTAATCACTCGAATTCCGACGAGATTCTTATTTTCACACAATTACTAAAGCACTTCAAATTATTCTAATAGTCCTACTACAATTTCTACTACCATACGAGAATTAATTCATATCCATATAATTCTCATTTACAAACCCCAAACCCTATTTTACTAACAACTTGAAATCTCTCTAAAATCCGCTAATTTCTCACATCTACAATTTCTAATATCTCTAAATCTCTCTACCCTAACATTCCTACTCAATAAAAATTAACCCAACTAAATTTTATACAATAAAATAGTTAGGGTTTTACCTTCCCGAAATCCAATCGAAAATCTGACGCTACTACGATGTAGAGAATCCCTCTATTAGTCTACCCTTCACTTTAATTTGAAATCCATGGAGAAAAAAGGTGGATTTGAGGTGGGGGAAAGAATCGATCGATGGGTTCGTTTGGGATCTTCTGGGTCGGAATGGAAGGGGAAGGGAAGGAGAAGAAGAAGGAAGAAGGGAGGTGGGGGTCGGGGTTTCGTTTCCTTCGGCTGGGTGCGAATGGGAGGAGGAGGGGAGGAGGAGAGGAGGCCGGGGGATTTCCATGGGGTCGGCATCGAACAAGAAGGGAGAAGAAGAAGGAAGAAGGGAACGGGAGTGGGGGGGGGGGTGGTTTCCCTTCGGCTGGAAGTGAGCGGAGAAGGAGAAGGGAGGAGGAGATCGGGGGATTTCTTTTAGGTTCGGGATGGGGAAACGAACGGGAAAGAGAAGAAAAATGAGAAGGAAGGAGAAGGTGGGTAGGGTGTTTATAAAAAGGAATAATAAATAAATAAATAGGTAAATAAATAAATAATAAGGGAATATTACCGATAAGCCCCCTAGTCTCAAATACATTTCAAATAAACCCCAAAACTCTACTTTAACAATATAAACAATACAAAAATACATTAAAATAGGCACCGCGTAATAATCCTTCAAAATTATAAAATAAAATAGACAATAAATCCGATATTTCTCAATAACAATCAATTGTTATTAGAAAAATACATAATCATGTGCAATTCTCAATTGCGCACGGATTACAATGCAAAATAGCCATATGTTATTTTTTGCGGGGTATTACAGTTACCCCTTTAGACATATCGCTTCGTATAAGATTTGGTGGATGGCTAGACATGATTTTATCAAATGAGTTATTATTTTTATTCAATTTTTGGTCTTCTTCTTTAAAATCGGAAGCTAGAGATAACATGAAGTTTGAAAGGATTGAGAAAGCTTACCATTGTCTTATTAATCTCAATGCTATTTAATTTTCTGCATCAGTAGCTCTATTATTTCTTTTGGTTGCAGCTCTCTCTATCTTCATTTTTGGTTCTGTTTTGAGTTTAGCGGTGTGGCTTTACGCTTTTCCCTTGGATGTTTTTCTTCGCAGGATTAAAGGGTAGTGATGCCTACCCTTATAATGCTTTTGGCAGATATTTTGACTCTTTTTTGGGCAGTTCTGGCTTGGGTATGTGTAGTTTTTGAAGCCCAGTTTCATCTATGGGACTGAAACCGTTCTTCCCTATATCCCGGTGGTTGACTGGTTCTTGTGGATATGTTACTCTTTTGCGTTGGATCAGCTCGGGCTGATGTTCCTCCTACTGAGCTCAAATGTTTAGAGCTCTATGCTTAGTTAGTCTCAATGCTTTTCTCCTCCGTTTGGTTTTTATTGATGTATTATCTGACGATTAACAGTATGGACTGAGAGCAGTTATATTAATGTTCTATTTTGGTTTTGGGGGAGCACTGTGAACCGTGTTTCTGTACTGTGGTATTCAGTCTGTATTATTCATATGTTTCGTTCTCTTTGTTGTTAGTGTTTTTTTCTTCTCTCTGTCTGAATTGAAACTGATTGTATCAGTTTTCTATGGCCCATTTTATTGGTGATGTTTTACTCAGCCTGTTGGTTTCGTTTTGTTCTGGTTAAGTCTTGCCTATTTCCCTTCAAGTCCAGCTGTGTTGCCTTCTCTAGCGATAGCAGCAGGTGAGGGGGTGCTCCACTTCATGGCATTGGAGCTGGGTTTCGGTATCTCTCAGTATCCTGGTGTTCGAAGGCGCGACGCTGTTCTTCATTGTCAGAGAGATAGGAGCGGTGGACCCATCGTCATCCCTGTTCCTATCGTTCTGATCCGCCTCGTGAGCTGCTCTTGGTTCTAGAGTTTGTTTGCTTGTTTTGTCAGCAATCGTTTAGCTTGTTGTTGTTGATCTTGGCATATTGTTTTGTTCTTCTGAGTCCGTATAGACTCGTCGGGTCTGTATTTAGGTATTTTGTAGCTGTGTTATTTGTTTTACGCCTTGTAAGACCTCGCTATTGCTATTATTATGATTATTAATATATGGCTGGAGTCTTTTGACTCTATCCGTTTCATAAAAAAAAAAAACTTTTGATTGTATTTAGTTTTCCAAATAGGGTGAAAACCCTGGGTATCGTAATGATTAGTCAGAGAGAGTGTAGCTACTTGTTATTGCGGTTTTGTTAAAATCTCATTAATGAAAATGCTGACAGTTTGGTCAACTTTTATTTTTAAAAAAGACATTGTTGATTACCTTGATTCTTAGTCACTGTACAAGTTGTCATCTAGTTGTACACTTTGTGACTCCATCGTTGACTGTGTTTTTTCGTAACACATACAGGACTGGAGTGCTTGCATTTTTCATATTGAACATTCAAAAAAAAAATTGGAAAAGAAAAGATAAAGTACGGCCACCTTATTTTATTAAAAAGGAGTTAATCAAACAAACTCAGAGTACTGAGCTAAGTATAAAAAACTACGATGCAACACAAGTACATAAACCACCCCAAACATGGGGGGTGGGGCACAAAACGGTACAAATATACATATAACTGGACGAAGAAAATACTACTTTCCCCAACAAAGCCCTTGGGGGGGGGGGGATCCCTCAATCAAAACCTATCTGGCCGGCGGGGCACTTTCCTCGGTCTAGCGCCGGCCCAATCTCAACGTCCTCATCATCGTATTCCTTCACCTGGAAGACGCTCGCTATCCTCCCTCTAGGACCTGCAACGACTACATTTGCCTAAACGAAAATAAGGTGCATAATGCGAGTCAAATTGCTAGAAATATTATTACATGTCCCACGATAGTACCAATTATTCCTATCAAGCCAAAGACCTCAGGTCGTAGCGACAATAGCGATAAACTAAGCTTCTCTCATTGTTCGTCTCTCCGTAGCGAACTTTAGTCCTACCCACAAATCCTCATACTTACTAAGGAACTCATTCGTCACTAGGGCGCTAAGTACCTCCACCAGGACTGCTTTGCTCATTGGACAGTCAAGAAAAAGATGGTCTCTAGTTTCAGGGACAACATTGCAGAACCCACATGTAGAGTCCAAATTTGGTTGGCGTTTCGAAAGGTTCTCTCTTGTCAATATAGCGTCATTGAGCACCAACCAAAGGAAAGCTTTAACTTTCAACGGGGTTTTCGCCTTCCACACTACTCCCGACCAACACGGGCTACATCCCCTAAAGTGAATGCGGTTATAATGGGAGTGAACAGTGAAAGTGCCATTCTTTTCCAGTCCTCAAGATTTTCTATCGGGACCCTGTGAGTATATAATACCAGCACTGGCGATATAGGTCTGAAGTTCCGTGAGCCTCTGCTGGGAGCCCGTGTCAAGGGGGTGTATAAAGGCCTGTTTTCATGAGCTTCTTCTCCGGGCTACAGCCACCGTGCAGTGTGGTTGTGATGCTTGGTCGTACAAATCAGGGAACATAGCTCTAAGTGTGTGTTCACCACACCACCTATCCCACCATAATCTGGTGAGTCTGCCATTCCCGATAGACGACGTTACGCAGCTAATGAATGGATCGTATGCCTTAGCGATACCTCTCCAGAACCAGAAAACGCGTGGGCCTACCCTAAAGCCCAGGTTTCTCATCCTGTTCCCAAGCAGATATGTCTGGACGAAGTCCTGCCATCCTTCTCCATTAGGGTGAAAGACTTTCCACCACCATTTTTTCAAAAGAGCCAGGTTCATATCTCGCAGATCAATAATACCTAGTCCACTGTATATCTTTTTCAAGCAAGCTTTTTCCCATCTAACTAGGTGATATCCTCCTCTGTCAGGGTTGCCCCCTTCCAAAGGAATCTTTTACGGGTATGGTCAATTCTCTGGATAATCCAGCGTGGCATTTCGAAAAATGACATATAATAGGTAGGAAGATTTAAGAGAACCACATTGATAAGCGTGACTCTTCCTCCCAAGGATAAAGCTCTACCTTTCCACCCAGCAAGTCAGTTTTCCACCTAGTCAATGATAGGTAACTAGTCCGCCTTCTTTAGTTTTCCTGGTCTCAGTGGTAACCCTAAGTATTTAATAGGAAAACTCTCGATGGAGCAGTTGAGAGTCGTGGCATGCTCTTGTGCCTCCTCTGTAGTAATGGCAATAGGGATAAGAATACTTTTGTGGAAGTTAATCCTGAGACCAGACCAAGCTTTAAAACAGTAAAGAATTCCTTTGAAAGCAGTAGTTTTCCCAAGATTGCCATTTCCAAATAGGAGGGTATCGTCTGCATATTGGAGGATGGAGCACCCTTGGCAGTTTACTCCACTAGCCACCGACGATGTCCAGTCAGCCCTACTGCAGTTAGCCATCATGGTCCTCAGCAAATCTCCCACAATGGTAAAGATGAGGGGGGAGAGAGGATCGCCTTGTCTAAGACCCCGTTTACACGAGAAAAGGTGACCCAGAGCTCCGTTCACTAAGATGGCAGTTCTGCTAGTGGTGAGGCATGTGTGAATCCATCTGATCCCAAATCCTCTTCCAGCCAGGGCTTCCAGGAGACATTCCCATTCAACCGAGTCATAAGCTTTCTCGAAGTCCAGTTTCAGGAGATAGCTCTTAGCATTTGTCATGTGACACTGGTGGATAGTTTCTTCAGCCGTGGTCATACTGTCCTGAATACACCGTCCTTTAATGAATCTCATCTGCTCATTACTAATGAGTCCATCCATCACTTTTCCCAACCTATTAGCCAGGGTCTTGGTAATAATCTCCACTGAGCAGTTGAGTAGACTGATAGGGCGGAAATCTCCCACTCGTAGGTAGTCCTCTTTCTTTAGGATCAGCACCACTTCCGCAAAATTAATTCTACCTAACTTAAGTTTATGATCATAGAGATCAGCGAACAACTTGATCAGATCGTCCTTGATTTCCTCCCAGAACACCTTGTAGAACAGGATAGGAAAACCACCTGGACCTGGTGCTTTGTCCTTTCCGAGTTATTGTACTGCCTCCCCAATTTCCTTTTTCGTAAAAGGTACTTCAGGGGATCGAAGCGTGGGGTCCGGTTCGTTTGCAGAACCTTACCAGAAATCTTGGTGGAGAGGGACTCTCAGCTCCTTCTTCCAAAGAGTCGCTTGAAGTGGGATTGGAAAGCTACCCTGATATCCTCATCCCCTTGTATCTCTCCATACTCCGAATGGAGCGAATGGATGAGATTGGATCTACGCCGGGCACTGGCAGCACGGTGGAAGAAAGCTATATTCGCGTCTCCTTCTTTAAGCCACGAAATTCTGGATCGCTGTTGCCATCTGAGTTCTTCAAGTCTATAAAGTTGGTGAATGTCTTCTTGGAGCTGAATCAACCTATTCCGCTCCTCCTGTACCAGACTTCTAGTTTCCTCCGTCTTTTCCAGTTCCTCAATATCTTCAAGGAGGGAGTCTTTTGCTCTCCAGATCATTGCAAGTCTGGTTCAGTTCCATTTCCTGAGTTTGGCCCGCAGTCTTCTAATTTTTTCGCACCAGGTTGCGGTAGCTTCAGTTCCTCTAGTAGGGCGAGACCAATTCTCATAGACCATGTGATGAAAATCGTGGATTTCCAACCACACCTTCTCAAATATAAACTTGGGAGTTTTCCTGGGGGTGCACTTCTCCGGACGAGAGGATAATAGGGACATGGTCCGAGGTTGGTTTAGGGAGAGATGTTGCCCACGTCAAAGGGAATTTGGCCTTCCAATCCGCGGAGACCAGAATCCTATCAAGCTTAGCTAAAATAGGCACTGCTTGCATATTTGACCAAGTGGATACCCTATTAGTGATGGGAATGTCAACCAGTTCCAGATCCGGGATAACTTCGTTAAACGTTTCCCTATCCACGTCACTAGATCCTCTGCCCCTGTGTTCAGAGGCAAACCTGGTGATGTTAAAATCTCCCCCCACCACCGATGGGTGCGGCCACCGAGCGTGAATTGCTCGTAGTTCATTCCAGAATTATACCCTAGCTGCAGTTGTGTACGGCTCGTAAACCACCGTAATAAACTGGGTCCACAGGTCTGACTTACGTTGGAGCAGGACTAACAACGAGAATTGGCCATGTAATTCATCTATGCAGACGAACAACTCGGGATTGAACCCTAAGGCAATACCCCCAGAGGCCCCCAAAGAAGGGCAAATTTTCCATTCTGAGATGTGATACCCCCCCCCCAGCCTATGTAGTCTAGAACTATGGGTGAGTTTGGTCTCCTGTAGACCCACAATATTCACTTTTGATTTAGCGATGACATCCCTTACCAATTTCCATTTTCCTCGCCTACCCAAGCCCCTAATATTCCAGAAGAGAACTTCCATTAACTACAATTAAATGAGGGACCACGACTCGTTTTGGTAGACGAGTTCGAAATGAGATTAACTCTTTCGCTTTCCCACCCTCTAATCTTGTTCAGGAGGAAAGCGTTCCTATCAGTATCGTTGACCACTAGACCATAGGTTTTGGCTAAATTAAAAATCTCTGTATCAGTCATGAAATTAAAAATAGAAGCCAAGAAGGAACATGTACCTCCGTCGCTTGTCTTAACCGATTTAGCGGCAGCAGCAATCTCCAAATAGTCGTCTAAGGACTCCTCAATAGCCCTCTTAGCGACTTTGTGAACCCTAAAACCTGTACCACCTTGACTAGAGATAGGAGTCGCTGGTTGCGATGTAGGGAATGTGGAAGGCACAAATTCGGGGGAGATACCAGTTGGATCATCAGCCAGACCCTCAGAATCACAAGACTCCCCTTCCGAATATACATAATCATCTTCGAGGGTTAGCCTATCTTCACGATCGTCTTCATCAATGTGGCTCCCACCTTCAGAGTCGGGTGCCCCATAATTGTTAGCAAGTACATGAGACAAGGGTCTCAACAAAACATTTGCATTTATTAATTCTTTCGACATGGGCCCCTCTTTGGGCCCATTTATAAGGCCCACACACTCAGCTTTATTAATCCCCCCTCCTCTGTTTCTACTGACTCTACCGCAGTGCTCTGCCTATCTTTGGGAACACGATAGTGTTCCTTATCTTTGTGAGTCATTGTATCTCCTTTTCTGACGACTTCGTCAGAGCTAAAACAACGTGTCTCCTTTTGTGTGGTTGGCGGAGCATACGAAGCATTGGGCGAAGCATTCAAGGGGTTTGGCATTGGGGCCGATGCTTGAACGGGGGGTTTTGATGCTTCGTTGCTTTTATTCAGATCATTAACCTTAGGGATTTTTCCAATTTCATCTTTCCCCTTTCCCTGTACATCTTCCCCGAACCTTGTTTTCATCTCTTTTGGTACCGATTCACTGTCTACTAGCCACCCCTTGCTCGTCATCTTCCTCAAAGTGGCTTCTTCCCTTAGCCGCTCTCTTCCCAAAGCTTTCAGCTTTTTTCCCTTTGGAGTTCGACTTTGCATGTCATTTCTCAAGGGGCTCTTACCATTTCTAGCTCTTGTACGATCTGACTCCACCCTCTGCTCCACTCTCCGCAGCTCACCACCAACGTCAAGAAGTTGACTTTCTCTTTGAGCTTCCTTTTGGCCTCCCTTTTCAAGCGGTGGTTCTAACTCATCCAAACTACCCAAATCTGGTATTTGGTGCAGATCCACTGTCTGCCGTCCATCCAGACCGTTGGATCCATTGGTCAAGCATCGTTCTCGACCGACGTTGATCGGAGAATTTTCTTTTGGTTCTGATCCCTCTGCCGCCTGGTCCTAGTGCGCCTCCTTCCCTTTTGCAGCTTTGATGAGTTCACGGTGCGCACGCTCAACTTCATGAGCCCCATCTAGGGTCAAGTCCCACTTCGGTGAGACCACCTGTTTGTAGGAGCGGCCGTCTCTGAATGAGGGTGGAGGAGTGGGGGAAGTGATGGATTACAGCTCCGCTTCTGTCTCCGCTCACTTATCAAGCACAAAGCGAATGAGGTAGGACTCTTCAAACGAGAAGACTTTTGCGAAACGCGGCATGAGTGAGATGTCGGCACTCCTGATCAGTATCCTAGCAGATACGATCTCCGAGCGTCGCACCGCCTTCTCGTCAATATCTTCAATTGATCCAATATCGGAGATGATCTCTTGCAGTGCATCCTTTTTCCAGTAGTATAGCGGTACGTTATGGATCCAAATCTAGAACTTCTCGCCTTGGGGCAACTCTGCTCCGAATCTCGGTGACCATGCGAAAGATTCCATTTTGAAATGTCCAAAGTCCACTGTACCCGAGTTGGTGACCTCGACCATCTTCTCCGGTGATGGGAAAGATACCAGGAACTGAAGGTGGCACATCTTTTTCGCTACCCAATCCATGTGGGCCTTCGTTGGCCACTTGGAGTTTAGAGCTTGGAAGAGATAAGTCTCCGATGGGATTCCTGACCTAACTCTGGCAACAACACACCATTGACGTAGCCACTTTTCTTCGTTCTTGATTGTGTCAAGGCTATTTGCAAGCCGGATTAGAGTTGGGTTATCCGGTGATATATCTCTGTTAACTGGGCATTCATCGTCGTTGTGGGTATTGACGACGTTCGTGCAGACATACGACATGTGGCCTCACTTCATGCATTTTAGGCACCGATTCTCTTTCGTGCAATCCTTCGGGTAATATCCCAAGTCCCCACAGTTGAAGCATGGTACCGGTTTGTGTTTTCCTTTTCCCTGCTTCTTTCTGTTATCTGGTTGAATTGGAGGTGAGGTTTGTGTCTCTTTTTTTCTCTGTTTTTCTCTTTGGTTACGTCAGTCCACATTTCCATCGATACCCCATTCAAAACTGGAGCCTCTCCCCCTAAAGTCTAGTGTTTTGAATCCCCTTCCTGGGCCCACACAACCACGGACTTCAGCGGGTCTTGAGCCTCCCCTTTCGATGGCGGGGGAGATTGGGGGTTTGTGAGCTGGAGAGGCTTGTGGGGGGTTGTGATGGTGTACTGGGGATCTTATTGGAGGTGGAGTATAATGTGGGGGTTTCTGGTGGTGTATGTTGTACTTTGGTTTTTGGTGTTTTTGGTGGTGACTGTATTCAGAGGTTGTGGCGTAGGGGTTGGTTTTTGTGGGTGAAGGCTCCTATGATGGTGATATGATTGGTGGTGACGACCCTGGTCGTGGTACCGCTGATCGTTTCCCTCTTTGTGAGTGCGACGATGGTCCTTTGGGGGGGGGGGTTCTTTTATGCTCGAAATGGCCAGTAGGACCCCCTCTATGGGCCTGTCCTCTTGGTGGTGACACAGTGGGGCGATGATGATAGACCTCTCGACCAGGCCGTTGCTGATGCGCATTTAGGTGTGCACACACGGGGTGATGAGGTTGTCTGAGCCTCCGTTCCTCCTCGTCGATGGGGGGGGTAGCAGAGTTGGGTTTTGTGGTAGGGGTGCGTGTTCCACCCTAGGGGTGATAGCGGGGGGAGGTAGAGGAGGCAGAGGGGGAGCAGGGGGGGTGGCGGGGGGGGGGGGGGGGGTGTAGCGATAAGGGGTGAAGGAGTCGCTGGTGAAGTCTTCTGGTGGTGGACACTCTCTCTAGGCCCACAACCACTGAGCTCAAGCTCGGTCAATTCCATGGTTTCTTTGCAAAGCTCTGTTACAGCTAACTGATGAAAGTTTTGGTTTTGTGCTAGGTGATGTCAATACAGGTATGGTGTTTGAGCTTGTTGGGGTAACCACTTGATGAAGAAGACAGACGGCAGGGGGATCTGAAGACGAAGGAGAAGAAGTTGCAGCTGGCAATTCAATTTTACAGCCACCATTTTCTTTCATATATTCTCGTACTCGTTTCTCTGGTGATCCTCAGTTGGAACTCTCGTTCTTTATCAGGTGACAGTTTCTGGGGGGAAAGGTGGGAATAGATAGACGTGGGTTTTTGAGATACATACAACATAGATATTTGTATGTAAAGTAAACTTGTTTGCTTTTTGAGATACTGTTTTACAATATAACTAACATGTACAAAA
Organism: Hemerocallis citrina; assembly: GCA_017893485.1. Taxonomy (NCBI): domain Eukaryota; kingdom Viridiplantae; phylum Streptophyta; class Magnoliopsida; order Asparagales; family Asphodelaceae; genus Hemerocallis; species Hemerocallis citrina. The sequence continues at coordinate 55,175,366 of CM030358.1, forward strand.
AGTTCGACAAAATTGACACTTTTTCTTATAAATTATGAATATGCATGTTCACCTACATATTGGAACTCATGTTTTCCAGGATATTTCTTGTTAACAGCATTATATATCTGCAGTTTTTGACAATATTTCTTCTAACATGTACAATGTATATAACATCATTATATATCTGCAGTAAAAACAATTGTTAGGGTAACCGGCTGGTGTAGAAACAACTCGAGTTTTCCAGGATTTACCTTTTATCTGTAGAGAACTTGAACTCATTGGACTATAAGCTGTCCGGTATCTGCTTTAGTAGGATACGTGTACGAGTCAAATCTCTGTTTCCAATCCAAACCATTAACAGTATTTAGTTGAGCAATAGTGCTTGACGAGAAGAAGCTTTTGATACCTACTTGAATATAGTGAAACTGAAGGTAATTAAAATCATTGAAATGCTTTATGGGCATGGCATGTATGATACCTATCTGGTACTAGGCTGGGAAGCACGGATACTCTTCCGAGAATGCGTATCTCGTACCGGATACGTATGTGGTGGGATACTTGCCGGATACGTATCCCAGCAATTTTTTTTTAAACGAAAAAAAAGATCGGTTAATCTGGGGATACTCTCGGATACATCGGGATACTCTTGGATAGTGTTGGATATATATATATATATATATATATATATATATATATATATATATATATATATATATATATATATATATATATATATATATTCTACTATTCTCTTCGTCTTCTCCTCTTAAATCCTAATTTCATTTGATTAAAATATATTATTATATTTCATTTGATTAAAAGACGTCGACAAAATGATAGATGTAGAATGTAGTTTTTGCTATTATTTTGGTTGATTGACTACTTGTATTATTGTATAAATTATTGCATCTTTATTCGCTCAAGTATTTGAGTATTAGATTTCTTTAAGATGATAGATTTAGGACAGTAGGATGTATTGAAGGGTCTTGGTTGGTTCATGGTTATGACTTGTGAAATTATGATAAATGTAGTTATGATACTGATTATATCGAATATGTTTAAGACTAGCCTACTTTTATTTAAAATTTCCGGTTATGTAGTATTGGGATTGGTGTTGTTGGAAACTTGGAATGATATATTAATATGTTCTGTTTGACATTGCCTTTGTATTAAAGTTAATTACCATGTTCTTGTTTCTTATTTTTTCATATTCGTATTGAATTGAATATTACAGTTTACTATTTATATATCTATAATATTAATTTTTTAATTATTTTAATTCAACGTATCCGTATCCTAGTTTTTGAGAAATCGTCGTATCCGCATACCAAATATGTACAGTACCGGATATACGTACCCGTATCCGTGCTTCATAGGTACCAGGTTGAGAGAGGCGAAGAACTTTTGAAGCACTTCTCACGACAATTGAGCATGAAAAATGTTCCAAATTCTGCTCCTTAATATGAAGAAATTAAGTTGGATATTGCACAAAAGGTTGAACGTAAAACACAGTGGGCATATATATAATTAAGAGAAAGAAAAGGAGTTCTATAATTGCAGAAGGTTCGATTTTTGTAATAAATTGAAGTGAAGTAATCAAACTGCAGAAAAAGTTTTTAAAAAAAAAAATCATTGCAAATTTTTAAAAAACACAATGCACGTGAACTATTTTTTGCAAGAAACAGGTTAAAGTAATAAAAATGAATGATAAGAAATATGTTAGGATTTCTTAGGAAAACCTGACTGAGAATCTTGTTGAGTTATTCGATGCAATCAATACAAACTGCCAAGCACATATGAGATCATATCAAACACACCAAAGCATACACAAGTTTGTCCCGGGTAGGGCTTTCGCCTTATTTCGGGGGAGAAGAAACCCGAGATGTTATTCAACTAGAGAAGATACAAGAATATTACAATTCTCACCATGACCCTCTCTCAAGCCTCACCGAAAAGTACTAGTTGTTTACAATTGGAGAAACTCTCAAACTCCGCATTCAATGAAGTACTCTCTCTCTTCACTCTCAATGGAAGCCAATAACAACAATATATGGAGATCTAGAGGACCCCTAGTTTAATATCATGATACAAAAACCATTGGATATTTCTGAAGAGATAACCTACGATAAGAGCCGTATGATCTGACTTGAAGAGCAAATTGGGCTTCTCACGAATCGCCAAGACCCGACCCAAATAATTCATCAGCACCGCGTTCAGTTGATCGCACCCTAAGGTCGGTTGACTCTCCCCCTCTCGGATACTCCTGCATAGTAGGGCGATCAACTGCAACCTGCTGCTGCTACTACTGTTGACTGTTTCTCCTTGCTTCCACTCCGTCTCCAATCGTCTTGATTCCTCCATAGTCTCATCGTCTTCTTATCCAACATAGTATGCAAGACATAAACCAAACAATCTCCACATTGGATTTCATACTCAAGAATCCACACCTGTGTGATTTAAAAATTTCTAGACTCTTTTCCTTCTCTTCTTGCAAACAACTCGTTTCGATGGCTTCCTCTATAAGTTGAATCTACCTCCACATGTTTTTCTCCAGTTATATGCCCCCCTCAAGAGCACACCCCAATAGATGTAATCATGGAGGTGCCACCCTTCACACGAACTGTAACACCTTGTGTTAAGAATATATATATATATATATATATATATATATATATATATATATATATATATATATATATATAAAATTCATTGGAGATGTGTCCTATAGAGAAGTAGTGTATGGAATTTGTGGGCCGGTAGGGCCCAGAAGAGAGAAAAGAGCAACTGAGTGCTACTGTTGATGTCTGCTGACGTCAGTGGCGCCTGTGCTTCCCGCCACTGTGTTGACGTGGTAGGTGGGGGTCCGGGAGTTGAGGAAGCATGCAGCTGCTGCTGAACATGCTAACGTGGCTGACGTTAGGTGTTCGGATGTGGGATTTAATAGTCCCATATTGGGAGTATTTGAGATTATATATATATATATATATATATATATATATATATATATATATATATATATATATATATATATATATATAATTGTCTAGAATTATAGGTCAGCAACCAGCTATAACACCTTTTATGAGGCAAGCCTGTGTGGGCCGTTGTTAGAAAAATTGCGGTTTCGGGCCGGGGTGTTACAAATGGTATCAGAGCCGACTTTCGACATCGAGTGTGGGTACAGAATGGTAGGGTATGCCTGAGAGGGAGCGAGGTTGGGTCAGGTTTTTCGGTAAATTTACTGAGGTGGGCTAGCGGACTAGACAACCCGCAGAATCAAGGTACGTCATTCCACATCGGCTAGAAGGGGATCCTGGATCAGGTTGTATGCACCAACTTCAGCGAGGATGCTGAATTCTTAAGGGGGTGAGGGGGGGGGGTGTAACACCCCGTGTTAAGAATGTGAATATATATAGATAATTATTTGGAGATGTGTCCTATAGAGAGTAGTGTATGGAATTTGTGGGCCGGTGAGGCCTAGAAAAGAGAAAAGAGCAGGTGAGTGCTGCTGCTGATATCTGCTGACGTCAGTGGGCGCCTATGCTTCCTGCCACTGTGTTGACGTGGCAGGTGAGGGCCCGGGAGTTGAGGCAACGTGCAGTTGATGCTGCACGTGCTGACATGGCTGATGTTAGGGGTTCGGATGTTGGATTTAATAGTCCTATATCGGGAGTATTAGGGATTATATATATATATATATATATATATATATATATATATAATTGTCTGGGATTAGAGGTCACTAATAAGCTATAGCATCTTTTATGAGGCAGGCCTGTAGTGGGCTATTGTTAGAAAATTCGCTCTTCCGGACCGAGGTGTTACACGAACTCCACCTACCCCAAGGCTCTCTCCACCTTTCGACGATATTAGAACGTAGGAGTCTCGCTTGGATGATTCTAGTGATGACATACTAGATGGTGCTTTAGGGACAATGGGCTTCGGAACACTTGCGCAAGTTTTTCTGTTCCTCCGAAGCTGGTAGAGGTAGTGCTGACCTTGTTCAATCCCCCTCTCACCCTTCACCCACTATCACACGTAATATTATTTCCATTTCACAACTTTGCTCAGATAAAAATCTCATCATTGAATTCACTTCTAATTCTTTTGTTGTAAAGGATCGTCCCACGGGGGCACAACTCATTCAGGGTCCAACTAGGCACGGCATTCATGAGTGGCCATCTCCTGCACCTATTCTAGATCTTTCTAGTGTCAAAGCGTCAGTTATAGATTGGCATCATCGTCTTGGCCATCCCTCTTTATCCATCTTCAAAAGTATAGTTTCAAATTTTAGGCTTGATGTTTCTAGCAATTTCTCCTTTATTTGTAATTCATGTCAATGCAATAAGAGTCATAAGCTTCCATTTAGTCAATCAACCTTGATATCAAATGCTCCCTTTGATCTTATTTACACTGATTTATGGACTTCTCCATTATACTCTATTAATGGTTACAAATACTATGTCATTTTTGTGGATCACTTCACAAAGTCTATTTGGTTCTATCCTCTAAAAAATAAATCTGATACAAAAGCAGTGTTTATTAGATTCAAAGTTTTAGTGGAAAAATATTTTGAGAAAATATCGAAGTTATATATGCCGACAATGGGGGGGAATATTAAGCCTTAACAACTTTTCTAACAATTGATGGTGTTTCCCATCTCACTTCTCCACCTCATACTCCTGAACATAATCGATATGCCGAAAGAAGGTATTGCCACATCATTGCGACGAGCTTTTCTCTTCTTGCCCATGCTCAACTTCTTCTCGAGTTTTGGTCTCATGCCTTTGCCACAGCTGCCTATCTTATCAATAGGCTTCTCACGCCCACTCTCTCAAACTCATCTCCCTATCATCGTTTCTTTGGTACTCCTCCTAACTATCTCAAGTTAAGAAGCTTTGGTTGTCTGTGTTATCCTTGGTTACGACCTTATGCCACACACAAATTGGATTCCAAGTCTATTCCTTGTATCTTCATTGGGTATTCTAAGACTCAAAGTGCTTATCATTGTCTAGATCCCACCACCCACAAAGTCTACACGTCTAGGCACATTCGGTTTATAGAAACCGAATTTTCTTATACTCGTCTTAGCACCCGCACTCATCCTTCTCCCATACCCAATCCGGACTATTGGTGTCCCTTGTCACTGCCCATAATTTAGCCAGTACCCCAGTACCCGTTCATAATCCCCTGGACAATGACAATAGCCTAGCCACATCTTCGACGGAGAAGCAACCCACTGCCCAGCCGGTCATTACCCCCCAACCCAACATCCATCTCTTCCAACTATTTTACCACCCTCTCCACCTCCTCCTCCACCTCTTGGCATTGTCACTCACGCCAAAAATAACATTCACAAGCCCAACTCCAAGTACAACCATCATACCACTGTACAACCTAAACCAACCGAACCAACTACCGTAACCCAAGCTCTTAAAGATCCTCGTTGGCTGTAAGCAATGATTGTGGAGATCACGGCATTACATAAGCTTGGTACTTGGGACTTGGTGTCTCCCAAAAATAGTCGTAACATTATCAAATGTAAATGGGTATTTCGTATCAAATACAAATCTGATGACAGTGTAGAACGTTACCATGCTCGTATTGTTGCAAAAGAATTCTAACAATGCCCTGGTATTGATTATATGGAAACCTTCAGTCCGGTTGTAAAACCGACCACCATCCGTACTCTTCTTAGCCTTGCAGTTACAAACAAATGGCATCTTCGGCAACTTGATATTAATAATGCATTTCTTTATGGCACACTTCATGAAGAGGTATATATGTCACAACCCCCTGGTTTTGTGGATGCCACCTTTCCTACTCATGTTTGCAAATTGCGCAAGACAATTTACGGGCTCAAGCAGGCACCTCGAGCATGGTACACAGAGCTAGCCCACTTTCTTCTTGGTTCGGGTTTCAAGCGATCGGTTGTTGATGCCTTATTGTTTATCATGCATCATTCCACTTCACCTATTTATCTTCGTGTGTATGTGGATGATATTATAGTTACTAGTCCTAATGCTACTACCCTAAATACTTTCATTAAAAGATTGATTAGCATGTTCTCCTTGAAAGACCTTGGTACACTCTCTTATTTCTTGGGAGTAGAAGTCATGCCTATTTCTCATGGTCTCTTCCTCAGTCAAAAGAAGTATATTGTTGATCTTCTTGGGTGCATGCATATGCTCCATGCAAAGCTAGTTTCGACTCCCATGGTGGTCAACAATGCTTTAACTCTCACTTCTAGCAAATTACTTGACACTCCTACAGATTATAGAGCAGCAGTTGGGGGACTCCAATACCTAACGCTCACTCGTCCCGATGTTGCATTTGTGGTAAATAAGCTATCTCAGTTCATGCACAAGCCAAGAAGTGCTCATTGGGATACTCTCAAATGGCTCCTTCGATACTTGTGTGGCACTCTCGACAAAAAGCTTCACAATTTTTAGTCACTCGCCACTCAATCTTCATGCCTTCTCAGATGTCGATTAAGCCGGAAACAAGGATGACTACACTTCTACAATGGGTCACATAGTCTTTCTTGGTCGCACCCCGATTACTTGGAGCTCGAAGAAGCAAAAGTCTCTAGCACAGTCATCTATAGAAGCCGAGTACAAGGCACAGCCTTTACCATTGCCGAACTCATGTGGGTTCAAAATCTGCTTGGTGAACTTGGTATTCAGCTCACTCGTACTCCGGTCATTTATTGTGTCAACTTAGGTGTCACGTATCTTAGTGCTAATCTGGTTTTCCATTCCCGCATGAAGCATATCTCACTTTTCTATTACTTCATTCGTGAACAAGTTCAAAATGGTACTCTTCGTGTCACTCATGTCCCAACGGGCGATCAACTAGCAGATTTTCTTACGAAGCCGTTGGCTCGATCTTGGTTTGAAATGTTGCTATCCAAGATTGGCCTATCCAATCGGACGTCCATCTTGCGGGGGCATGTTGAAGATAAAGCCAAGACTTAGTCTTGCTATTATCTCCTAAGTTGTTGTAGCAATTTTCTAACTATTAATATCTTTAGTTAGGATATTGATTTCTTTGTTATTCTACCATATCTCTTAAACTAAGTTTGTTAAGTTGAGACTATCTTCCAGCTTTCCTTGTATTATATATACTTGTACTACTCATTAATGAAAATATAACTTTTTCAAAACCTTCTCACTCATCACCTCAAAAGCCCGAATCTCGCTTCTTCTTCAACATATCCTTTATCGGATACAATATGGCCTAGGTAGGAAATGGCATTCACTCTGAAGACACACTTGCTTCTTTTGGCATGAAGGGAGTGTTTTTCCAATAGCTGCAGAACCAACCGCAGGGGTGTTGCTCATGTTCCAGGGGAGATTTACAATATACTAGTATATCATCGAAGAATACAAGCACAAACTTTCTCAAATAGGTCTTGAACACTTTGTTCATAAGGTATTGGAAGGTAGAGGGGGCGTTGGTGAGCCCAAATGGCATAACCATATAGTCGTAGTGGCCTTCATGGGTTTTGAATGCGGTTTTGTGTATATCTTCAGGTTTCATCCTGATCTTGTGATATCCACTGCGAAGATCAAGCATGCTGAACACCTGGGATCCTTGTAACTCATCTAGCAATTCATCGATGACAGGTATTGGAAACTTATCCTTAATTGTCACCTTGTTTAAAGCCCTGTAGTCCACACAAAGACGCCAAGTTCCACCAGGTTTCTTAATCGTCACCACTGGAGGGCGTAGGAGCTAGTGCTAGGTCAAATGACCCCTGTCTGCAGCATCTCTTTGATGAGCTTTTCAATCTCATTTTTCGGATTCCATGGATGTTTATAGGGTCTCAAATTGATAGGTTGGGAGTTGCGGAGTAGAGTTATTCCATGATCTTAGGGTCTACTAGGAAGTAATGTCTTTGGTTCATTGAACACATTCATGTAACTGTCTATAATGCAAGAGAATTTATCAGAGGGAGGGGAAGTGTCTTCATCAGGAGTCTCATCAGGATCATGTACTGCAGTTACCTAAAGTAGAAGTCCTCTCTTCAAATGCAACAGGGTTTTGTGGATAGCTTTGGGCTCCAGGACCTCCAAGGTTCCGCTGCTCACACCCCTTAACACTTTTACTTCTCCTCCTTGCTCATACACTACTGCATAGTTTTTGAAGCTCAACCATACCCCCTCTAAACTGCGCATCCACTAAGCCCCCAATATCAGTTGGCTAGTTCTCAAAGGCAGCACATAGAAGGTAGTTTTAATAGTTACTCCCTGGCATACAAACTCAACTCCTACATAAACCCCTTCACATTGCAGCTTATTCCCTCCTGCGATAATAACAGAGAACCTCTTAGTGCTATTTACAAGAATCTTAGCTTTCTTCACCACTTGAGAATCTATGAAATTGTGAGTGGATCCTGTGTCAAGGAGGGCATACACCTCACAATCCAATATGATCCCTTGTAATCTGAGAGTCTGGGGTGTCTCTACCCCCACAATGGCATTCAGGGATATGGTGGGAGGTGCTGTCGCTGGAAGCATCAGCTGCATACAATTGAGGCGTCTTTCAGATTGCGCTTCAAGATCCTCCCCATTCTCTTCCATTGTCTCATTCACCACCACTTCCTCAGTGCCCAGCTCTCCTTCTATTTGCATCAGCGATCTTCCCTTACACCTATGACCCTTAGTCCACTTCTCATTGCAACGAAAGCAGAGGTTCTGAGCCCTCTTTTCAGCTAACATTTTGTCAAAGGCAGTTTTCTTAATTCCTTCAGGTGTTGCAGATCTAACTTCATTAGCAGGGCGCTTCAAGGATGGGGTAGGAGCAGCGTGAGAGAATCCTGGCTTGGAGTTAGTCCTCAAGAATCTGGTAGCCTTCCTTTGACACATATCTATCACAATAGCCTCCCTATAAGCAGTCGTAACCGATAGGGGATGCTTTAATAACACTTCCTGTTGAATCTCTTCCTTCAACCCTGAGACAAAGCAGTCGACCAAGACAGACATCTCCAATGGTTTGCTAAGATGGCTATACTTGAGGAATTCCTTATGGTGATCTTGGACAGTCCATGTCTGTCGGAGTTTTAGAAGGGTAGCGGTGGGATTATGTAGCTCCGTAGGGACAGATTGGAGAAGCATTTCTCTCTTCAACAAACTCCATGAAATCTCTCCTCCATGTTGTCTTGTAAACCATCTCCACCACATCAAGGCATCTTTCCTTAACAAATAGACACTAAATGTCATGCCCCACTTCCCAAAAAGGAATACGGGATACGGAATACGCGACAAAGTCCAGTGAATGGTTTTCACCATTTATGAGCTGTAAGGATCATTACAACAATACACGGGAATAAACAAGAAATAAGCAGGAAATAATCAACCACTCATGCATGAATAAATTTCTAAATCAACAGAATTTACTTGAAACAAAATATTTAATCTCAAATAAACCAGATCTGGAAACAACAAGTAATAAGTTCTGGGACAAAAGAGCCCAATACAAGATCCAAGTATCAATAAATACAATTTATTCAAATAGGAAAAATAATTCAAGCAGGAACTCTAGCCAAGTCTAGAATACTTGGTCACTTACTCCTTCGGGCAGCTGATCACCGAAATCTGCAAATTTGACAATTTGTAGGAAAAAGAAAAAAGAAACAACACACCCGTCAGTGCAGGTTACGAGCCGCATGTAGTGCAGGCAACAAGTACGAAAAACAGATAAACAAAATACAGAATAGTAACAAGAAGTAAGTACTAAAGTAAGCATTGAAGGAATGTAACAGAAAAACAAAGCAACTAACTCTAAAACAAGGATCATAATCAAGTGACATGATTAGATAACAGGGTACAAGTAACATGTAACATGTATCAAGTAGCATGATACATGTAACATGTGTCAGGTAGCATTTACAGGTAAACATATAATAGGAATGTGCAAGTGATCAGATATTCTCAAGTCTTGTATTTAGTCCTATCTAGGTAGAACTTCATGTGTAACATCCCGTATATATTTTTTATATTAAAAATACATTTTTTTTCAATTTTTGCACGTGCAATACACGTGCAAATTTCATCTTTATTTTTTCATTTCTCTCATTTAAATTTATTTTTGTGTATGCATGAGTCTCCTTTTATTTTTAGTCTTTTGTTAAACCCATAGGCCTAAGAGTAAATTTTAAGCCCACTAGATTAATTAATTAAATTAAAAAACAAGCCCACAAGATAAGCCCATTAACTTAATCCTACAATTAGTTGTGCATGGACTCACACATGACATGTAACAACTTTTTAGCACACAAATAAAATTATAGAATTGTATAAAATGTGTGTGAGTGTGCACTTGTGCACAACACGTGCACGTGTGTACAAGAGAGAGGGGAGGCCGGATTGTAAGAGAGTAAGAGAAGTGGAGAGAGTGGGAGAGTGGGATAGTGGTGAGTGGGTAGTTATTTGATGGTGAGATCAAATCCTAGCCATTCAATTGTTCTATAAATACCCCCCTAATGTCTTCTCATTACACCAAAATTAAAATCAAAGAAAGAAGAAAAGAAAGAGAGTTAGAGAGTCTTTGTGTTGCATTCTTGGAGGCTTGAAGTGCTCTTGCTAGGAGGAGAAGGACTAGGTGATTCTTGTTGGAGCTAGGAGTCTCTAGGAGTTGTGTCTTTTTTTTTGCAAGTCTTCATAAGAGGTGGGTGGTCTTAATGCTTTCTAAAATTAGGATGAGCATGCAAGATTTTTTGACATTGAGTAGTGTACATTTAATTGATGTGATAAATGTAGATTATCCCATGCTATTATGATTGTGCCATGAATTGTAGAAATTATGTTGTGTTGAAGAAAATGATTAGACATCATGTTAATTAGAAAGAGGAAAGAAAGTAATAATAAATGAATTGTTGCCAAGAATTATATTAGTTTATGCTTGATTGGATTGATAATTCCAAAGTTTATAACTTGCATGAAAGAGTTTTAAAGATTTTCTTTGTAGTCAAGAGGTATGTAGTAAATTTTTAATTGGTACAAATGAGTTCATAAAGTGGGTTATAAGAGATACAAATTTTTTATTTTTAAAATTGGAGAAATGCAATTTGATGTGTGCAATTGAGAGAAGAATGAATTGAAAAATATATATATGGTTGTAATATGAGTTGAAAATCGTTGGTTACTGTTTTTCAATTAAACTCAGTCTGGGAAAAATTATTTACAGTCTACGAAAAGGTTAGATTGATTGTATTATCGAGTTTTGTGAAAGAAAATTAATCACAGTACGGTATGAACAAAATTATAGCAATCTAACTTCATAACAGTAGTCATGGTTGGACTTACTGGTTATCGGTGGCGCTCTAAGGCGGTTACTGTAGCCGGGGTTGGTCTGGGGTCTTGAATTCGAAACTTGACAGTCTCCCTTTTTTGGTGTTTTGATTTATTAAACCCCAGAACCGAGACAAGATACTGAGGACTTGCGGTCTGTCTTTAAGACAGCGAAGTTGCTTGGACTTCTTGGTCGTCGGTGGTGCCATAAGGTGGTCACTGTAGCTGGGGCGGGGCTTGGGTTCCAAACCCGGTGGCTCCATTTGTTATTTTTTTGATGTTTGTGGTTTTAAATGATAGTTTAAATGCAAATAAGAATTTGGGAAAAATTCTAATATTCCTTTAAAGTGATTTAGATTTTATTAAAAATAATTTCATGACATTTCATGCATTTTGTGAGAGTTTAAAAGTGGAATTTGATATAGATAAAGAGTTAAAGAATTCGGAAATTTCGTTCAAAAACATGACTATTACTTTGATTAGAAGAAGATTGAATATTTGCAATACAAGTGATCTTTTTGCTCTTAATGAGATTTTATAATTATTTTGGTTGATTAAGAATACTTGATGTTGTTTAAAACATTTTATGTGATTAAATTGCTAATGAGAATTGAAGTAAATTAATCTATGTTATGAGTTCATGAAAAGAAATATTTTTTTTTGATAAAGATTGTGAATGAATCAATGAATCATGAATGACACAAAAGTAAGACATTGATTAAGTTATGAATAAAGTTGAAGATATGAATGCAATGAAGTTTAATACATGATTATTGAAGGGTATGAGTACCCATGAATTCTAGAACATGAAAGGTAGGGATGTAGAGGTTTAGTGAGACCCCGGGTACCGGCAATTGTTGAATTAAATGATTGATTTATTTTGAGATATGGCTATGTGAGCTATCTCGGTATTTGTGTTTAAGTTCGGTAGGGAGAAAAAGTAACTTTAGGTGTTATAATTTATTCATGTCTTGAACTTAAAAATTAGGCATTAAGTGAAGATGTAGTAAACTTGGGCAAACGTACGTGGAGGGCTTCTATATAGTCGGGCAGTGTACTTCGGGACTATGGTTGCTTCCGATGGAGATGAGCTTTTATTTAAATCTGGGACTATGAGTAGTTGGGCGGATAGTATGCCGTACTCCATTGTATATACGTATACCAGGGCTAGAGGGACACTTGACGGGATGTTCGCACAACGAGGATTCTGTAGTCGGGCGGTGTACTCCGCGACTGGGATCCGTACTTGTGGAATGTCTAAACTTTGTTTTATTGCCGGGTATTTATCATGGTAAGGAATCGAACTCTTTAATGTGGAGTACGTAGATGCTTGCCCTCGGACCTATGTAGTATGTGATGCATAGAATCCGAACAAGTATGCATTAGTGTCATCTTAGCATAAACATATGTATTATGCATTAAGGCATTGCATACACTTACATGTTTAGAGTAATCACATTTAAATACTTTATTTTAAATTCAAGTTTGTGGATTGTTAAAGTAATAAAGATCTTTATACTTTCGGCATAGCGATGACGGCCGTGTATAATATTTTCGTCGGTTGTAAGCAATTGACGTGCCCACAGTTTTATATGCAGGAATTGGATTTTACAAGAAGATATAAAGTTGATTTGATGTTGATGATTATTTAAATGTTAAAGATGTTGCAATTGTATAATTTTCATTATTGTACTTCAATTTATCTTTCATTGTGTTATTAAATGTAAAAGACTCTGTTGTAATAGAAAATTTTTAAATTCCTTGTAAAATTGTACGAAGTGAAGTGTAAAGATCCTGTGGAACTTCGAATTCAGCCTTATATGGAATTCGGGGTGTTACATTATGCATCCCAAATTTTACCGCATGGTTGCTACATTCAAACAAGTTGCGTTTAGATTTCGTAGTGGAATGTACATAGCCGTGTACACTGGTATCAGGTAAACATGATCATATATCATGTATTCATATAATTATATAACAGGTAATCAGGTATCAGGTAGGACCTACGGGTCCCTTTCTGAGTACACCTTTCTATAGGGAAGTATGTAGCCAAGTAATCAGGTAAACAGGTAATCAAGATCATGTATCATGTAATCATGTAACATGTAACATGTGGAAAACATGGGTCCCTTCCAAATACACATTTCTATATTTTCCACTACTAGATCTTTTCCTTAACCCCAGCTTGATTATTTGTCATTATTATTAAAGCAGGCATATACGTGCACAAATAGGATAAGAAAACATGGCAAGGAACAAGGAACAAACTCAAGTTGGATAGAAGACATGATCAGGTGACAAACAACTCATAATAGATTAGGATAACGAGACTTTCAATTCTGCACAGCAAGACATTGCTGCACCAAATCTGAGATTCCTGTTGCCACAGGAATGCAAACCTAGATCTCTCAGAAAATCTAGAAACTAGACTCTCAGCCGAATCCAGTGCATATACACAAGTCATATAACAACTACAGAAACATGGCTCAAAATAGCGTTTTATACAGAATTCATGTTCAGCCAGAAATTGCAAAGTTTTATTTATAAGCATGAAAATAGTATAAAAACACACTGATTAAATCTAAGAAAAATTTGGAATGTTCCCTAGCATGTCTAGTATCAGCATATAAAATTTTATAAAATCTCATTACAGATAGCATAGTCAATTTAATTGGAAAACATAATGATACAGCAAATTTATGAATCTGAAATTTTAGACACAATAGTACTAAAATAGCGCTAAATCACAAAATACAACTCGGAATTCAAATCCTCCAAAAGGGTTGTAAAATAGACATACCAGATTATATTTCATATTCACAAAGTTTAAATCAAAAGTGACTGGAATGATGTTAATGTAAAATAGACATACCAGACGTGCCCACAGTTTCATATGCAGGACTTGAAATTTACAAGAGGATATAAAGATGAATTTGATGCTGATGATTACTTAGATGCTAAAGTTGTTGTAGTTGTACATTTATCATTGTTGTATTTCATTTATTCTGCTGCGTGTTGATGTAAAAAGAGTTTGTTGTAATAAAAATTTTAAATTTCTTGTAAAATTATACGAAGTGAAGTGTAAAGATCCCATTGAGCTATGAATTATAGATTTTGGTATTCGGGGCGTTACACTTACCTCGAGCTCCAAGGGGTGGTTTGGTTGGTTGAAAAAGAAATCAAGAGAGGAAGGAACATTGTAGCGAAAGCAAATCTTTGGATTTAATTTGAAAAAATAGCTTTAGTTTGATGTAGATTTACTGTAGTAGAAATATTTTTTCATGAAAGATTAGCTTTTTTGAGTTGTAAAACATTGTAGTGACCATAATTTATAATAATTTTTAATTTTTTGTTTTATTTGAAATTAATCTAAACTAATTAGGGTTTAACTAATTAAACTAAATTGATTTTAATTAAATTAATAAAAAAACTGAAACCCAATAAACATTGGCTTAATCTTAATTAAAATAATCATAATTAAATTAAACAAAAAAAAGGGGAAAAAAGCTCTAAATTAATTCAGGTTTAACTAATTAAACTAAATTGATTTTAATTAAATTAATAAAAAAAACTGAAACCCAATAAACATTCGCTTAATCTTAATTAAAATAATCATAATTAAATTAAACAAAAAAAAAAGGAAAAAAAACAAACCCAAGACTAAAAAACTTAGCAAAAAAAACACCCAAAACTCATATGTGGGGACTTAGTCCCACATCGGCCAGGAGATGGGTACTTAGGTGGTTTAAATAGAGTTTTGTGAAAGGTATGAGCTAGAAAGAAAGTTATGAAGTAGAGAGAGAGAGAAATAGAAGTATATAAAAATTATAAATGTATAACTTTGTTTGAGTTATAAGAATACTGTAGCGATTGTAATTAAAATACTTTTTAATTTTTTGTTTTATTTAAAATTATTCTCAATTAATAAGGGTTTTAAACTAATTAAACTAAATTGATATTAATTAAATTTTTAAAAAAACGAAACCCAATTAACATTTGCTTAATCTTAATTAAAATAATCATAATTAAATTAAACAAAAATCCGAAATAAAAAACCAAGCAAAAAAAAGCTTATATATATATATATATATATATATATATATATATATATATATATATAGGAAAATGCTCCATTGAAAACGCAAATGTCTGTGAAAACATGGAAAACCACTAAGGCCGACAACGGCCTAGGGTCGTTTTCACAGACATACGTTTTCAACTGAGCATTTCCCATATATATATATATATATATATATATATATTCGAGCAAAAAAAAAACATACCCAAAGCTCGTATATGGAGACTTAGTCCCACATCGGCCAAGAGAGGGATAGTTAGATGGTTTAAATAAAGTTTTGTGAAATTTATGAGAGATAAAGAAAGTTCAAAAGTAGAGAGAGATAGAGTGCAAAATATAGAAGATATAAAATAATTATGAACAGTGTTTTCCGAGCCCCAAGGAATTTATTTTTTGCAGCTCTTTTATATCCAACTAAGAGTAATGCTTCATTCAATACCAATTTTACTACCATTTTGTTCACTACCTTATATTGCATATTCTTATTGGAGAATTTTTCCGCCTACTCTATCTTTCCCTACTTATGGAAGTGTGCCACCTAAGGTAGTAAAGAGAAATATAGTGAAATTGGTAGT
Organism: Hemerocallis citrina; assembly: GCA_017893485.1. Taxonomy (NCBI): domain Eukaryota; kingdom Viridiplantae; phylum Streptophyta; class Magnoliopsida; order Asparagales; family Asphodelaceae; genus Hemerocallis; species Hemerocallis citrina. The sequence goes on from CM030358.1 coordinate 55,191,295, forward strand.
GGATGTAGCGATACTCATCCAACTAAACCACCCCTAACCATCTCGAGACTAGGGGGCAGAGATCTATGGATATTGGGACATTTGTTGTTTGTTTAACCATTCCCGTCAAGAAGTAAGTTGTTAATAACCTGTGTAAGCTTTTTTTTTTTTTTTTCCTGGAATAAGAGTTCAAGTCTTATTTAGAAATGAGAAATGAAGTTATGATAACCACAATTATCTTCGAAGTTTGAACACAAACTCTAGTTAACATTACTCCAGAAACATTAGTAGACTTCTGTTAGAAAACAAGAGAGAAAAGGAGAAGTACACAAAATTGTGAGATCATGCATGTAGCGAAGTTTGAATAACTCAAGTCATCTCAGAAATATACAAAGTTGTGAGATCATGCACGTAGCGAAGTCTGAATAACTCAAGTCATCTAAGCAGCTGAATTAAGATTACTTAATTTGTCTCAATTTCAATAGGACTCCAAACAACTTTGGCTATTGGAAGTTAGAACTATCCTTTTTGTTGCTAGACAATACAATTAGGATACAAAATTACTGCCCATGTCGAATTATACCCTCTGCATCTAACATGTACATAAAATCCACATCTGATTGTGAAGTGATCAGAAACTCTTAGACGGGTTCTTCGTCCTCTATCTACTTCAAGATTAACACAAGTGTTGGCCTCCCTATACACACACATAGTAGAGTATAGCTTCACTTTGCCACGTGCATCATAATATCACCATGACCACAAATCTCCCCCAGTAATTTACCCAATTCCTCATGGGCCCATCTTTACTAATCTATGGCCTATACTAAGCCCACTCGGTCCATGACCCAATCCTTTAAAAAGCCGTGCAGAATCCTTCCTCTGCTGGCTTCTCGTAACCCCAGCGCAACTTAATCCCCAACTCACCCAAAAACAAAACTCACCAAAAAAAAACAGCCCCAAACCGATCGAACAACCTAGGGTTAAGGTTTCGGAACCAAGATGCCGAAGAACAAGGGAAAGGGAGGAAAGAACCGCAAGAGAGGCAAGAACGAGGCCGACGATGAGAAGCGCGAGCTCGTCTTCAAGGAGGACGGCCAGGAGTATGCCCAGGTCCTCCGCATGCTCGGCAACGGCCGCTGCGAGGCCATGTGCATCGATGGCACCAAGCGCCTCTGCCACATCCGCGGCAAGATGCACAAGAAGGTCTGGATCGCCGCCGGCGACATCGTCCTCGTCGGCCTTCGGGACTATCAGGACGACAAGGCTGACGTCATCTTGAAGTACATGCCGGACGAGGCGAGGCTGCTGAAGGCGTACGGGGAGTTGCCGGAGAACACGAGGTTGAACGAGGGGATTGCCGGCGGGATTGACGAGGAGGAGGAAGGGGGTGGCGATGATTACATCGAGTTCGAGGATGAGGATATCGACAAGATCTAAGGTTTACTTCGGACTTGGCTTTTAGTTGTTATTACTATTATTGTTGTTGTTGGGTTGCTGTAATACTTTATGATGGTGATGATGGTTGAGGTTATTTTGGGTTTAGGGGTTTATGGATTGTGTATGGTTCTTATGATGCGCTGATGGAATAATATAAATTATGTATTTTGAGTTGCTTATGTTTGAGGAATTAGGTTTGGTTTACTTTAATAAATCCTCAAGTTATAATTTTGACTTGATTTTTCAGATGGTTTGATGTTGATGAGCTTTAGGACTTTAATGATATACAATTTGATTTATCTGAGTGTCATATTGATGTGTTTACGTTTAGTGTTTCAAGAAAATAGAAGATTATGCACTTTTATTTGTAGTATGGTTGCATGAGATAGTTAAGAATGTAGCCTGTTTTAACAGTGGTGCTTTAGGCTGGCTTCTCGTTACCTGCTTAGGTTTATAATAGTAAAGATGCATATGGTTCTTATTGGCATGCATGGAATAGTAGCCAAGAAGCACGGACATGGATGTAGACACAATGCAATACAAGGAATCGACACAAAGAAAAATTAGAAAAACTACACTAAAATAGGTAGTGTTGTATCGGATTGTTGTGTTCGGTGTGACACGGCTATCGATTAGAAGTATCCTTGCGTCATTGGAATAGTTCTGATCTATTACTCTTGTTTGATTTGCTTATGTCGATTAGGTAGTTCAAAATGGATTGTAATTATGATGGTAACAGGGTTTGCATTGACTATTTTGTTTTTGGTTTGTAGTGATGTTGAAATAGGAATTGGTTCTTAATCCCTATGTTTTTTTTATCAAGTTGTCATCTCTTCAATATTTTTAGTAGTTCTCTTTGTCAAGTAGTTTGGGTTATAAAGTAGCAGCATGTCACATTTCTCATTTCTGATCGAGGATCTCTCAATTTGGTTAACTAAGTTGGCATGGTTAATTCGGTTTATTCTCGGATTTAGTCATGGGAATTGGTGATTGTAATGACACAGGTTCTATATACTAGGGGGATTGTATTACTTGTCCTTTCGATATAATTACATGTATCGGAGAGGATGGCGTTAATATAGGGTAGCTTCACATGTAGTTGTGGACCTATGGTTAAAATAGTAAAGATAAAGTTATATTTGATTATTTGAGACTGTGAATGGCATTGTACAGAACTGCAGATACCTTAACACTCTATCTTGAGTTGCTTATGGTTTGGGTAATTCATAATGTTTTGTAGCTTTGATGATATTGGGGTTTGAATTGAGTTTCGGTGGGTTGGTTTTGCAGTGATACTGAAATAGTTATAGATTTTTACCGTAGCTGGTAGTAGTCCTACGGATTTGATCTAGTTGGGAACATTTAAGATTTTGAGTAATTCTGCTAAAAAAGTGGTTTTTGGTTAGGAAATGCCAGCCTACTTTGTTTTCAAGTTTCAACTGTAATTTCTCTCAGTTTTGCAGAGCCAACTGTGCGTGGTTATTTGCACTCATTATTGGAGTTAGAAATCGTGACTATAGTGGAAATAGTGGCAAAGGTTATATAAGCTAGTCATTGTCTTGCTTGTTTACTTGAAGAAGTTACATATTAGTGGAAACGACTTTGTCTTTGTGTTGCTAGTCTTTGTCTTGCTTGTTTACTTGAAGTAGTTACATATATTAGTGGAAACGACTTTAATAGAGTTGAGTGGCTAACAATTCATGGTTAATCCAAAATTTGGGGGAAATGTTGTGGTGTTGTTGATAGTGATGTCATTGTACTAGTTCTTATTTTGCATGATATGGGGATGATTCTTGTTTCAGGGTTTGCAGCATATGCACGCTCTATTATCTGTCATTAGATTCTCCTGAATATTTCTTGATATGTGGTAGAATGGAAATATATTCTTGTCAAATATATTCTGTGTATATGCGTTTCAATTTCGTATGCTTCTGTTAAATAGGTTTCATTCGCCTGTGGTTGTTCACAGTTCTTTTGTATCAGATCGCAAAATATGTGTGTCATCATGCACTATTTCAGATTGATGGTGTAGTTCCAAAATTGACTGTACTGTGAAATTTTTATTCTTATCGACCGTTAAAAGTTATTGAGGATGAGTTAGTAGTCCCTTTCTATATGAATTAGATATTACGAATTCTATGTGTTAGATGTGTAGATCTTGCTTGTCTGCGGGGGATGGTAGTAGTCCCTTTCTGTATGAATTAGATATCACGAATTCTATGTGTGTTTGATATGTAGATCTTGCTTGTGTGCTGGGGATGGCATGTTTTGTATTTTGATTCAGTGACTGACTATTGTCATAGATGTTAGAACTTACTGTGATGTTTGTTTTATTTGTTGATGTCTTGTTGGTGGTCCAAGTTAAGACGTACTTGGGAAGCATCCTACACTGACTTTTTGTCCAAAATCGGGGAAATTTGTTAAGCACACTAGCGATATCTTCACACCAATCATCCAAATTAATCGTAATTTGTAGAGTTATTAGTGCATTTCAAAGATCTGAGTCATACTTATCTGTTCTTATCGAGTTGACTACATATTCGGCTAAAGCATGACTGAATTTGCCGACGGATTGTCGTTAATTACTTGAAAATCATTTTTGGTGTTTATTTACTTTGGTGTGTTGGTGTAGGCATATAATTTTCTACATATTCAAACTAGATGATTGTGATTGGAAAAATGATAGTGTGTAGTTCATTGCTTGATGGGTAACATTTTTGGTGATAACTCTTTACAACATGTAGATTCCTGACTAAATTTTCTTTCTTCTCAGATGTATTATGTCTAGAAATGATGAGTCCGTTGCTTGTTTGAATACAAATTCAAGATTTGTTGTCATTAATATTTGTACATTAGTTGGATATGAAAACCGCTAGTGTTGTCAAACTATCAAAAACATGTATATAATCACAAATTTTTTAAACAAGGCGAATGTAAACTCTTTTTATATATTTAAAATCATTATTTAAATTAATTTGTATCCATATTGGGACCAAATTCCGTTACTTGAGTTTGTATTTGTATTTGTATGTGTTACGTTTAGTCACAATGTTGTATCTCTAATTGTATCTTTGCGGGATTCTGTTCTTATGCAATGGTGAAGAATATATCTGAATCGTGTATTATTAGTAATATTCTCAGCCAAGCTTGCTTAGTGATTGTTGTGGCTGTTGTATGCTGATATCAATTGCCGATGAAATTGATTTTATAGTATCCTTTGGTTTGTTATCCTTTTCTTTTCCTTTTTGATCGTTGGTTCTTCACGATTTGTTTGGATTTTGACTAGCTGCTGCAGAGGAGCCATATGTATGTTTTCAGAATTGCAAAGTGACTTGCGCCAAATTCAAGAAATTACAGTTGAGGCGCAAGTTTTATTTTGTAAAGCTTGAACTCGCTTTCATAGATTAGACTTGTGAGCTACGAGTGTTTGCTGTAGGCATGCTCAGTTCTACTTTGGAGAAAGAAGTCGAGGTTAAAGATGATGCTTGACTGGTTTTCTCGTTTCTTTTTTTCTGCTTTGATTCTGTTTTTCTAAGAAGACGTTATCAATCTACATTTCAGTCCGGTAATACTACAACAATGAACAATCTGTTGTGTTTGTGATCCTTTTTTTTCTTCTATGAAAGCTTAAAACGTTCATGGTCCTTTCATTGCTCTCTTAGACTGTGTCCGTGATTAGGGTTAGTGAGAGTTTTGCTTAGTGAGAAATCGCTTGTGAGAGCTATAGCGTGTGAGAGGTGAAGTTGCGACGGCTCTCCTGTTAGGTGCGACTCCGATTGGGCCATGTGTGAAGTTGCGTTGGTGAGGTAGAAGGAGGGGAGCGGCAAATTTTCAAATCCCACAGAATTCGCTTCAGGTGGGTGGGCGCGTGCCGTGGAGGTGGGTGCTCGAACCTTGCTTGACGGACATACAATTAGTTGATCCTCGTAGATTATAGTGAGAGCTGATTATATGTACTGGTCATGTCGCTTCATGTTTTTTTCTGTCTGTAGGTTGTAACTTGCCCCAGCATGCTGGGGTTGTTTTGTTAATTTCTTATTAATGAAACAGGGTGGCCTTATTCCACCTTTTCCCTCAAAAAAAAAATGCCAGCATTGGAGATGAACTGTTGTGAATCTTACTGTTCTAGCAAAGATTGTGGCGCATGTGGGAATGATGTTTAGGATTGTCCTAGCGAGAGCTGGTATCGGGTCCTATCGGGTCGGGTTCTCCACTACCCGGATCCGGACCTGGTACCTCACGGGTCCAAAAATTGGACCCGGACCCGGACTTGCAAGAACCGGGTCTGGATCCGGGTCCTAATTAACAAAAATTACCCGTCGGGTCCGGTAGTAGAGAATAAATATTTGCACTTAGGTAATTTTGCACCCGATACCCTATGTTTCTAACAATTTTTGCACTTAAATACATGAATTTATATTATATTTACATATCTATCTTCAACAATTACTTTTATATGTATACTTTCATACCCCTATTATTCAAATTCTATATGTTAGGGGGTATTTTTTAACGGGTCCGGGTCAGTTCTATTATGAGCGGACCCGGGCCCGAAAGTGCATCAGGTCTTATTTTAGGATCCGGACCCGTATAGATGTCGGAGGATCTACCCCACAACTCGTAGTGCTAATAGCGAAAACACACCACAAGCAATAGAAACTCCCAAGACTTAGATGAACCAAGAACAAGCCACCACAATATATGCAAGATCTCACAAAAACACAATTAATATGCAAAGATAACAAATACTTCTTATTCCCCAAGAAATACAAAGATTACAAAGAGATTACAACTCTCAATCTCTCTCTCTTACCTTTGAAACACTCGGTACAATCCCCTTTTGAAGTTGAACAATGATAATGGCTCACCTCTTGATTACACAAATTGATTCTAACCCTAGAGTTTACGGCCATATATATATAGCTCCCAAGTAAATCCTAAAAGATAAACACAAATCTAGCAATTGGGCCTTTAAACTCGTAAGCCCAAAAACAATCAGCCGCTGAAGTTGATCGACTGCACCCCCAAGGTCGGTCGACCGCAACGTGTAAGTCCAGACCCGAGAGCTGACCGGTCGACTGCACCCCCAAGGTCGGTCGACCGTCCTCTCCTCTGTTGGACCTTTACACTCGAAGAACTCTCAGCATACTAGGTCGGTCAACCACACCCCCAGGTCGATCGACCGCAACTCTCCAGGCTGCATTCTTCTACTCGCTGCTTGTCTTCTCTTGCTTCTTTGTCTCATCCTATTCTTCTCCAACTTCAAGTACTCGGTGCCTACGTGTATTTGAGGCCACAATTCCTAACAATAGATCGGGTCGGTTCTGGTCCAATACCGGGTCCGGGGCGAGTCCAGGTCGGTTCTGGATATCGGGTAAATGTGACAGTGCTAGACTCCTAGCTTATTGACCTAGAGGTACGAATTCTATTTTTCACCTTCTTCGAAGTTCAACTAAAAGTATGTGTCATGCGTGTTTGTGCTAATGCATAAGTGATGGTGGTATAAAATATTGGGAAATTAGTAGAAAACAAGTTTTCATGGTTTTATTTTTGTGATCGGATAGATTTTCGTCGATAGGGGGGTGGTTTCTCTCTTTCTTCATATATTTTCTCCTTAAAATGCTTGAATACATCGAACAACTCAGTTTCTACCTTTTTAGTTTTTTTTTTTTATCGTTAAACGATGGATTGAATACCCCCTACGTTTCATTAAAAAGACTTTAACAAAACATACAACAAAAAATAAGGCTTATGAATTTCAGATCCCAGCAGGATGGGTCCTATAACTCATACACCCCAACCAACAAACGAAAAATACAATGAAATCTAACCCTAATGATCGGCCAACCTCGTCAATGTCAATTTCTCGTGCCAATTTGAGCTCATTCTCTCTCTCTCTCTCAGTCCCTCGCTTGTACACCGTTTATCTGCTCCGTCGCTCGCACAGACACCTCCGTCGAACCTAGCAGTGACACGTACGTCAACTTCAAGCACCATATAAAAGACTGCAGGCACTCCGCCAATCTGACAACTCCCTGTACAGATTGAGTCATGGTTCTCATCCCCTCGCTTGACCCTCGTTGACTCTCACTGCCACCTCGCAACGAAAGCTGTCCTCTCCCCTGACTGCTCAACAAACACCACCACCCCTTCCAAGCCTCCTGACATGAGAGAGACCTTAGGCACCCTTCACTTTGACCTGAAAAGGACAAAGTAGAGCCCAAACTATAAAATTGTCGGACTACCGTCGCCCCACCAACTAGGGTACATTTCACTACTAATTGTAAATCAGTTGTAATTAGGATATTTAGGGAAAATTTTTGGATATTAGGGACTCCAATACTTCTCCTCTCTCACACACACACCACCAGATCACCACTCTCATCTTCCCCAACTCCACGTCCCAACATCAGATTCACGCCCAAGATTCCTCCTCACTCTTCACTCCTCACCTTCCCACAGCGAACCAAAGCCAAAGAGAGTATACCTACCACGTCAAGCTGCCGTAGGTTGAATCTGCGTATTCGAGACCCCCACTGTAGGTTGAAGCTGCATTATAACCACCGATTAGTCAAAACCTACACCCCACAGAGATCGACGCGCCATCGAGACCCCCACTGCAGATTGAAGCTGCATGATGACCACCGATTGATCAGAACCCACACCCCACAGAGATCGACGTGCCATCACTACGATCGACTCCACGACTGACTCGATGACCAAGGACCATGATTCCAAGACACCCCGACCAACAATGGCGACCGAACCCAAGTCTTCACCACCGTCACTGGAAAAACCCCTGAGACCGACCTCTGGTCCTTCGCGACCGACCCATGGCCTCTGCGACTGAGGCCAAGTTTTCGCCACATGCAAGAGAACCTAATATGATAGCGTGCAAAGATTACTGATAGCTCATTTTTTGGATGCATAATGTTTACCTGAACAAATCAGAGTCCTTGTATACTTCAACAAAGTTGTTACCCAGAATTTCTTCTTTTCCAATTGTAGTGACCTCTAACATCCACGTTGCAGGATTGTAACCATCCTTTATCTTGCTGATTCCATTGATGCCCTGGAAGTAGCTGATCAAATGGCATGAATGTCATCCCAACGGGCCTACATATATTTCTTCTCCTCCTCTCTTCAAAAAAAAAAAAGCTGCTAGCAGTATATAGATATTCGACCCACCCATAACCTACGCTGGTGCCGCCTGAGCTCCGCTGGCCCTCTGCGAACAACCTAAACCCACAGCGACCGATCCATATCTAAGGAGGAAGATGAACAGTAGCTGGTGGTTGAGTATCAGGGGCGGAGGAGGGAAGAGGTGAGGCGGCGTAATAGATGAAGGAGGAGAGAGAGGAGGGGAGCAAGCGGACGTGGAGGGGGGCGACAAACCCTAACCGCCTCCCCCAAGTTTCTAGATCTAGGGTTACTCTTTTTTGGGTGGTTTTTAGGGGAGCTTCTCTCTCTAGAACTTCTAGAAAGAGAAACCCTTTTTTCATTACCTTTTTCATTATTATTATCATTATCTCTATCCTTTTTTATGTTATCTCTTTTAATTTTTTCAAAAAACTTTTATCGTCCAAGTGAAACTGTTGTAAAAATTTTGTTATTCGGTAAGACGACCAAACAAAATTAGTTAAGACAAATTTACCCTGATCAGTACAAAAAAGGAGTTTTACACCGGTGTATCTACGCCGGTGTTTTGGTAGAAACGCCACTATAGAACCAAGTTAATGTAAAGGAACAAAAAAATCCAACTCTACACCGGCGTATCTAAAAAACGCTGGCGTATGTAAAAATCCATCTCTCTATCTCTCTCTCTCCATCTCCCTCCTCCCATCGCCTCCCCCATCCCTTCCCCCACCCCCCCTCCCCTGACGTTGCCACGTTCCCTATCGCCGCCTCCTCCAGAGCCACCTATGATTTTTCCCCCATCACCGCCCCCCTCCTCCGGCGTCGCCCCTTTCCCCATGGCTGTCCCATCGCCCTTCCCCCTACCCTGCCGTCGGCACTTCCCCCATCGTCGCCCCCTCCCCTGCCGTCGCCCTTTCCCCCCATCATCGCCCCCTTCCCCCACCGTCGCCACTTCCTCTACACAAACCCTAGGTTTATTCTTGAAATTTCTGAATCGTTTTATTTTTAAAATTTTTGTTTCTGAAATTTCTACATAAACCCTAGGTATGATGTAGTTGGTATGTTTTTGAGATTGGTTCTACAATTTTTCCCAACTCTCTAATTTAGCTTGCTTGTATGTTCTTGAGAGTATACTTGTATGCTTGTATGACTAGGTATGCTTGTATATTATATTCCAGATTAATATAGTATATGGAATGCAACTTCCATAGAAGTTTGAGAATAAATGAGAGTATAATTCCTAAATTGGCATGACCAAAGTTAAGAAGTTAATCTCTAGAAGATGAAGTAGAGGTCGATAATGTGGTTGATGTGGATGATGAGGTGGTAATAAAATGAGGGAGATCCACCAAATTTTTTCTGTTTGAAAATCATCGACTCTTCTTCTATTTTTCAAGTGGATGGCATGGTGCATGCCATGCTCATATATTTCCATAACCCTCTCTTTTGATGGGGATTCCTTGGATAATCTCTAGAAGATGAAGTAGAGGTCGATAATGTGGAGATTCTTTGGGTTAGCGTCAAATGTATGATTTGAAACTCTTGTTTCAGGTTAGTGCAATTTTTCCCGAGTTGCTTTTTTGTCTTTTGTCTGAATTTGGAGATGAGATGGATAATGTATCTAAAGTTGCACACTTTGAATTTTTTATATGGGAGCGACTAGTGATGGAAATTTTATTATCTAAACTTTATATACAATTATATCATGATGTCTAGATGAGTATCATTTTCTAAGATAATGTTCATGCTTGTTGCTTGGGTTTGAAAATGAGATTGTTCTTTCTCATTGGTTTTAAGTGATGATGAGATGGATTATGTAACTGAAGTTGCATACTATGAATTACAGAGGAGTGACTAGTGATGAAATAATCCTGTTTGAACTTATGTTGTGGTTTCAATTGACAGTTATCTCATGTATCATTTGGTTAATTTGGTGTTTTTGAAACTCACTCAAATACATTCTTTCGGTTTGCTATTTCTCTTCTTTGATATATGGGTTGGTTGGTTTTCTGCTGGATTGCCTTTGTATTGCTGAATGGGTTAGTAGACTTTGTATTTGCATCACGAACCAAGTTAATTTGGTCTAATTTGATAACAGGTACATATACTATTATCATACTAATTGAATTGACAGGGAAATTCCTGTAAAAGAGATTCAATCCACATCTTGCATTATGACAAAGGTGTTCCTATGACAACAGATTCATTTCCATTTATGCATAATAGGTATGCTCTATTCCTCCAGACTTGGTTCTGCACTTCCATAAACTTTCTTTCTTGCTTAAGAATTGGAAATGAACTCTAACATGCATATCAATTTTACTGTCTATTTTGCTAATTATTAGCACAAGAAAAGATATACAGATTGTTAGAATATTTTTTGGAACCTTACATTGAAGAATATACAACAATGTTACTGAAATGTGTATCATGCAAAGGAATGAATTATTATACGCATGTCCATTCATTGGCGGATTCAGCATTTGCATGGGGGTAAAGAATCTCTATTTTATCACTCTAGTTGTTTATCAAATAAGGCACAAGGTTCATAAATACTTCGAAATAATTACCCTTGTTTTTATGTTGAAAGGAGATTTGCAAAAATGTTTTGCAACATTAAAAGTTTCAGTTGAAAGAAAGAAAGCCAAGTAGCATGTGAGTAATTAACATGATTGGTCTCTGTTAATATTCATATATCTTCTGCCTACAAAGAATGGGATGATTGTACTCAATGCCCCTTCTTTTTCTTGCCCTCATTGTGTTATACCTACATCATCATGATTCCTAAATTTGAATTGCTTCATTCGGTAAATGCTTAGTTACCACCGTTGGATCTGGTGGGCAGTACTTCAGGATTGTTGTATGTTTTAGATTTCTTCATATTTTTTATAGTAACTAATATAATTTTATATTAAACTATTATGCAATTGTGGCTGAATAACAATGCTCTGTTTTGTTCTTGTGCTCCTGATGATGCAGTGTATAATTTACTTATTACTGTATCATTGTGTGATATTAAGTGATTAGAGAGTGTGTTATATAATAATATCATACAAATAAGATGTTTAGATATGAATTTGTTAAAACCATTTGATCCTTACTTGTTTGGGTGAATTTTTTTCCGTACTGACCCACTTTTTTAGTTTGGCAATTTGGAGATGAGATGAATCATATATCTGAAGTTGCACACTGATTTTTGTAGGAGTGACTAGTGATGGAATTTTTTTTATCTAAACTTTATATACAATTATATCATGATGTCTAGATGAGTATCAGTTTCTAAGATAATGAGATATTTGCTTGTTGCTTGGGTTTGAAAATGAGATTGTTCTTTCTCATTGATTTTAAGTGATGATGAGATGGATTATGTAACTGAAGTTGCACACTATGATTTTTGTAGGAGTGACTAGTGATAAAATAATCCTATTTGAACTCATCTTGTGGTTTCAATTGACAATTATCTCATGAGTATTATAAAAATATAGGTTTCATCCTAGTTTGTATCTTGTTTGCTTGAATTTGACAGTGAAAATATTCTTTTTCAGTCTTTGTAACTCAATATTTTGAACTCCATATTTTGGTTATGAATGTGATCAGATCACATTATTATGTTTCATTATGAGATTACAATTTGATGATATTATACTATTATGCTTCATTCATATTTTATTGGGGCTCTTTTAGTTTTGCAATTGGTTTTGATTGGAAGAGTGCTCAAGTTTTTTTTTTTTTTTTTTTTTGAATTTTTTTTTATAAATATAGCTACACCGGCGTTTTTAGAAGCGCCGGTGTAGCTTTCAGCAAAAAACTGACAGTCTATACCGGCGTTTTAAGAACGCCGGTGTAGGTGATGTCCGAAAACAGTACTTCCAAACGAAACCACACATTTTCCGGCGACTACACCGGCGGTCGTAAAAAACGCCGGTGAATGTCCCTAAGCTACAGCGACACACGATTCAGCGACACTTGCGCCGGCAATTTATAAAACGCCGGTGGTATCTACAGCGGGGTTTATAAACGCCGGTAAATGTGCAAAAAATGCCGGTAAAGACTGTTAGTCTTGTAGTGAAAACTTTTTTATTGAAGGATATTGTAAGCTCTTCAAGTTTTAGATCAATCCAAACAATTCCTAGCATTAAAAAAATATAATAATAATAAATAAATAAAAAGGTCAAGGCAATTAGGCAAATGCCTGAAGTACAAAGTTAAAAGAATATAGACAAATCCAAACCCTCATTTACATATGCATATATACATAGCAAATAAAACTAGAAGAACACAATTATTAGGAAAATTAATGGATTGTATTGTGAGTGAGAGAGAGAGAGACTTCCTAGCTTTGAATTGCACTAACTCTTTATTTTGGGAAGAAATTAAAAGAAATAGTTCTTGCTCACTTTGCCTACTAAAGTTACCATACTTCTAACCATTCAATTATATAGTTCCCTAGCTTAGAAAACCGTACTTTCTATTAGCAGATTATGCACAAGAAATTTCTCTTAGATGAGAGCAAAGGTTCTATGACAAAGGAGAAAAATTTCAAGGAAAAGAGAGGAGAAGAAAGGGTAGCATATTTGACAGATGATATGCATTATACACCGACAAACCATTGTATAATTCGTTTATTTATTTGGTAGAATGAATATCAGATCTAGCATATCTGAGAGGTGATATGTGTTGTCTACAACCTTAGGTCTCTCTGTCTGACAAATGTCCACCAAGATCATATCGATAACAGGAAAGGAAATACAAAGGATGCATGCGAGCTTTGTCTTGCCATATCAGTCATGAAATCAACACTCAAGTTCAGCTCTCGAGCAACAACAATTGCCATTGTCTCCGAATAGGACTTCGACTCCAATTTTACTTCCACGATTCATAAAGGTGCTTCGTAATATTAGGTATTGGTATCACTTCAAGTAATCTGAGCTCTTGATGGAAATTTCAGATATATTTCTGGTTCACCTTTGATTTTTCTTTCTTTCTTTCTTTCTTTCTTTCTTTCTATCTCTTTCTGTCAGATGAATTTGAATGGTTTTGAAACTATCTGAATACACTGTTTGTTCAGAAACATGCAATGTTCTTTCCAAATAACAACACATGAACTTATTTCTTATTTTCATCCAATATGAAATCGTTGTTTTGTAGACAGATATTTTCTGTATGGATGAATTGAAGAAAGGGAGATATTGCCGCTTTGAACCTCATCAAATTGAACAAGATATAGAAAAGATTTCAATAAGAAAATGCAGCAGAAAATGAGACGAAAGAAAAGCTCTAAATTATCGAAAAAAAGAAGTTCTCTAAGAATATTACAATACCATTCGAAAACAACCTCACATAATCTATCTAACCTAGCTATTAACTAACATGACCACCAATTAGCCACAATATTTGAATGTTAAGCATACAAATTGCAGGCAAATGTAGTTTTTGTTTAAAATGCATAGCGGCGGGGTTTTCTACTTTTCTGTAGTTTATCCCAAAACCTAAAATACATTTCTATTTCAAAACTTGATCGAGTAACATGAGTTCAGTGGCAAAGATCATGTTGTATCTACAGCCATTCTAGACTACATCGCTGAGTTTGTCAGCTTGTCCCATACCGGTCATGCCAACTTCCGCCTTCTTCCTCGCCTCTAGTAATCGTTGCGTTGATTTGTAGAAGACAGCATACAGTATGAGCTGAACTACCGAGAACACTAGGCCGATACCGTTGGGGATCTGAATCAAGCATCAAAACAGCAAGTCAAGATGTTAATTAACTCAATACTCTCCATAACTGCATGAACGAAAAAAATATGATATTTTGATACTTACAAGAATGTTAAGGTCAAATTTGAGGAGGGAATAGACAGTCCAACAAGCTCCGTTGCAGAAGGATGCAACAGAGATGAAGAGAGGCATGTATTCTACACTCTTGGTCTTTATAACCATTCTCTGCACACAAGAAATAACCAAAAACCATTATTATGCACCTTTCTAAACTGTTAAATACAGTCTCAACTCTTATTTCGTTATTTCTTGTTAATGAAACCAGATACCATGATCTTTACCATCGTTTGAGTTTTTTTAAAAAAAAACTATGAATACCTATTGCATATTGGAAAATTTATTAATTAGTGTGTAAAACTATTCATGGATAAGCTCAATGTACATGCCTTTTTCTCATCTAATTATCTTGGTTTAAACAACGATTAGAAGTTGATCATGTTGGCCATTGCGTAAAGCTAGTCTAATCCTAAGTAAGATCGAGCGGGTTAAAAACAAAATCACATGCAATGCTCATTTGATAGATTCATATACTCACCATGACGGACAATGGCGCGACATACATCATAATGCAGAAGATGACGCAGAGAATTCCGACAAGGGTTGATCGGCGAGTGGTGGTGTGGAGGAGCTCGATGACAAGCACGCCGAAGGTGAAGGTGAAGATGACCTCACCAATAAAGATGAGGAACACATTGAGCCTCTTCTTGCCATCACTAAAGATGACAAAGATTGCAATGTAGATGAGCTCAATCACAACCCCTGCACCATTGATGGTTATGACCAGAGTGCTGTCAGGGTGCACAATTGGGAGCCCATACAGAACCCACAACATGCAGTTGAGGAGGGTGGCAAGATATGGAACTGGTGAGAATTGCTCCACATCTTTCTTCTTGATTATTCCAACAAATGTTGGCCTATACAATTACAAAGATATTCAAATATTAGGGCAAAAATTCAGCTAGGCATCGGGTTCAAGGACTCACGATTGCAATGTAATGACTGGATCATATGCATTAATTAGTCACTCTAAAGAAATGGTACTAGAAAGAATTTTGATGCAAAATTTACGGGGTTTATTCCAGTAATTAATTTAAATTGCTCTTCAAATATTCATTAAATCATTGATTCAGAGACTCTGTCTCAATGTAATAACGAAAAAATATAATGAATGTATTGGGCTCTGGTAAAATAATACTAATTTTTTTTGGGCAAAAATCAAAATATCTCCCAACGTTTGGCCTGAGTACAAAATGTCCATACAACGTTTGACCCGAGTTCACTAAACTCATTTCTCCGTTAAGTTATAATAATTAAATTACTTTTTTACCCTTACTCTTTCATAATCAAATATCTTCTTTCTTTTTCCTTTTTCTTCATTCTTTTTTTTTTTTTCAAATTCCGATCGATCTGTCGATCGAATAAATCAGAGTTCTCTTTTAAATTTATGAATAAAAATGCAGAACTCATCCTTAAAAAGCATCGTGCGTTTAATTTACATTTAATTGTTGTAAAAACATGACTTCAAAATAACTTTAGATTGTTGCTAAGAATAATGTAACTATTAACGCCCATTGAACATGTAAATTATACTGTACAGATAATATATGTCTATTCTGTATTTTTTTTATTTTAAGAAAGGTAGAGAAGCTCTACTTCAAAATATATTAAGCTAGTTAAATATATGTTATTTTTCCAATATAATTGTAAAATGACTTGGCCTATGCTCATAGCTAGTTAAATGTATTTCACTTTTTGATCAGTACATTTCCAATATAATTGTATTGTAAAATAACTTGTTGTCCTCTATTACTACTATGAATTAACAGTCTTTGTGAGGATAGTTTAAAACTAAAGAGCATACGGTGACAGGATAACTGGATATTATTGGATATTGCATGTGCAATCCTGCTTTGGTATTAATTTCACTTTTTATATTTATTTGCGGAGAATTTCTTAGATCCAAGGGAGAGGAAAATATGGTTTTAAAATTAGGTTGTACAACAAATCTTAAGTTCACAGATTCCCTATCCTCTGCTTAAATTTATCAAACAAAAAAAATCAAAATAAAAAATTCATTAAATAAGTGAAAACGAGAACAAAAGAGATGGAAGACGAAGAAAGAGAAAGGACCATCGATTGCAGAGAGAGAAGCGGCAGCACAAGTAGGAGAATAAGGAGCTTCATGGCCATGGCAAGGGTTTCTGAGAACTCTGATTTATTCAATCGACAGATCGATCGGGATTTGAAAAAAAAGGAATGAAGAAAAAGAAAAAAGAAGAGGAGGTTTGATTATGAAAGGGTAAGGGTAAAAAAGTAATTTAATAATTATAACTTAACGGATGGGGTTAACTTAACAGAGAAATGGGTTTATTGTACTTTTTCAAATGTTGTATGGGCATTTTGTACTCGGGCCAAACGTTGGGGGGGTACTTTGGCTTTTACCCTTTTTTTTTCTCCAAAATTTTTGGTTAGCTGTATAAACACTGTAGCGAAACAAAAAATTTCTATGAATGAACATTGTTCACGTGGTTTGTTTAGCTGTTTTTTACTTGAATTTGGAATCTTGCTGTAGCACCATCTGATATCCGGAAAAAACATCCGAATTTTCATGGATGAGCACTGTAGTGCTCAGGGCCGGCTCTAAGTTTACGGCGGCCTGAGGTGAACTCCTGAAATGGGGCCCCCAGCCAAAAGTTATTTTTCAAAAAAAAGTTATAAAAAAATTTGGAATTTGTTTCTACAATTCTTTTTTGATGAAAAGTTTCTACAATTCTTAAAACCGATATATATGGAGATTTAGGAATTTGAGAGAAAAAAATATGTCTATACAAATCCAAGCCCAACTAAAATAAGCGGGTCCAACTACTAATTTTAAAAACATAAGTCCAAGAAATTGAATTTGGGGGCCCAAAATAAAACAATGCGCAAAATACATAACTGTAAATACTCAAAAAAAATTTTGGGGCCCCTAAAATTGTAAAGAAATCGGAAACTCGAGGTGGCCACCTCTCCGGCCTCCACTGGGGGAACAGCCCTGGTAGCGTTTATTTAACTATTTTTTCTCCTCTCTTTTTACACTATTCAATAAAACTTTCACTTGCTGCTCTACATTAATTTTTTACTACTTTTTTTAAAAAAATTATCTCTCTTCTCTCTATTCTATACTATAATAAAACTATACCTAAATAAACTACTTTTTAGAACTCATTTTTAATGACTTATTTTTTTACAATAATCTTCAAATATTTTACCATCAACCAGATACCTCTTAAAGTGTCCATGATTTACCTTTGGGTTACGGATCATGATTCATACTTAGCCTTAGAGCATCTGTAGTCTTGGGCTAAATATCCAAATTTTGGAAAAATTTGAAAAAAAAAGCGCTGCAGTCGTCGTCCAAATTTGTAAAATTTAGGTGTGCGATGAATAGTGCCTTGCCGAATATAGCAGATGATTTGGCCAAATGCAAAATATAGCTAACAAACTATTTTATTTCGTCCGTCAGAATTGACGAAAGATAAAATTTCGTCTCGTAGGTGAGACGTACAAAAAGTACATCGGACGATGAATTAAACACCGTTCGAAAAAAGAAAAAAAAATTAAAAATGTCAGAGACGGAAGATTATACATCGTCAATTGCAAAATTTGCTAGATGCCAAAAGTAGATTGACGGGATGTAATCTACCGTCCTAGGCCAAAATTTGATTTTTTTAATGTTTTGTCTTTTAGTGCTTAAAAAAAAAATTTTTTAAAAAGCCAACGAACGGCTGATTACACCCCGTCCGAGAAGATTGACGGGAGATTATATCTCGTCCTTACTTATTTTTTATAAAAAAAAAAAAATTGAAGCAGACGATTGAATAAACTCCGTCCGAAAGATGCGGCTTGGAGAATGACGGGAGATAATATGTCGTCCTTGCTTTTTTTTTTTAAAAAAAAAAAATTCAACAGACGATTGAAAACACCCCGTCCGAAAGATGCGGCTTGGAGAATGACGGGAGATAATCTCCCGTCCTAGCTTTTTTTTAAAAAAAAAAAAAAATTTAAACAGACGATTGATCATAACCCGTCCGTACTTCAATTTGATTTTTTTAATATTTTTTCGATTCGAAGACGGTACATTATTTTTCGTCGCCAGATATTTTTCAAACCGCGCACTTTACGACGAAAGATAATCTTCCGACTTTAAAAAAAAACAAACGACGAATCGAATATAGCTTTGAACGACTGCAGCAATATTTTTTTTCCTATTTCTAATTGCTATTTACCCAAAATTTGGCAAGTAAGGACTACAGATGCTCTAAGAGTGACAATAGTTAAATTGAAAAGATCCACTAAGAATTTCACTGACATTTTAGTACTATTTTTACTGGGGATCCAAACCTATTTAGCATGCATGTGAATAGGTTGCAAAATGCTATACATATATGAGTTTTTATTTTAAACATACATTATAAATATATTGCAGCTCACTTTTCACTAAAAGACAGGATTTTAACATTGTCTTTTAGTAAGAAGTGGACTCCAATATATTTATAATATATATTTGGGGTAAAAACTCACGGATAGGTTTATGTGGAAACAAGAAGATTTACTACTTAATTACTAGCAGATTTACCAAGTTATTTGAATTCACCGAGTTTTAGGAAGAAGTAAAAAACACTAGCTTCTCATGTTCGGTTACACGTGTCAGTGATTCAGTGCGAAGATATATAGCACAAATTGAAGCTTGTTGAGTTTGAGATTGATGCTTACGCTGGTGACAGGAACAACCCCAATGATATCACATTCCCTGCAAGTAACCAAAAAGAAAGCGATAATTTTCAGTTTCATCGGAATTTTTTAACAAATAAAATAGAATAAAGATAATAAGGGATTAGCTGACTAAATTAGATAGGGACACATCTCAAAACTTATAATCGATTATCCAAAAAGAAAATTCACATCTTAAATGTGATATATATCATAAAACTTATTTGTGTACTAGATTTAAAATAATTTTAATGAGTTTTACCCTCTCATCATACAACCTAAAAATAGAATAATTCTTAACCATTTATAAAGCGTCAATTTTTTTGTTGCATGATAAACGATCGCATCTAATTGAATTTATAGAAAACTGTGTACGCTTATTATTTAATGAGTACATCACAACTATCGATGTGGATTTTCATCTCGAATAGTCGAGATACGAGTTTTGAGATGCTCCATAACTAAATTAGTAGTAGCATTGGTATAAATACCCGAAATCCGGATTGGACCCGGACCTGATCCAGACCCGACCTGGCCTATCCGGGTCCGGGTCCTAAAATTGGACCCGTTGTACATTCGGGTCTAGGTCCGGATCCGCTCAAAAGAGACCCGACCCGAACCTGGACCCGGACATGTTAAAAAAATCCAAAAAATCAACATAAAAATAAATATTCTATCATCATCCCTTCCCTCATTCCTCCTCAATTCTAAATCTTGCTCTTCCAAACCCAAAACGCATGCCTTTTACTTCTCTCCTCTATTCTAAATCCTCCACTCGCCCCCTCCGTTCGCCGCTCACACTTCCGCTCCTACCCGAACGGGTAGGAATATTTTAATAGGACACGGATCCGGAACGGACCCGGTCCTCACGGGTCTGGATCCGGGTCCAATTTTTTTCTCCCGTAGGGGACCGGGTAGTGAAGGACCCGACCCGACCCGATCTGATACCAGTGCTAATTAGTAGGATAACACTTTAGTCCCCTTATTCTTTAAAATAAATTAAATTAAATTAAAATAAATTAATTGGTGAATGCAATTTAATATGAGCACATCTTATCATCCTTCCTAATTTGCCGAATTAGTTTTATGAGATAAATGCTTTAGTATTAAATTAGAGAATGCAATCTAATAAAATAAATTAAATTAAAATAACTCAATTAGTGAATACAATCTAATATGAGCCCATCTTAACTTCTTTCTAATTTGCCGAATTAGTTTTATGAGATAAATGTTTTAGTATTATGAAGATTTTATTTATTTATTTATTTATTTATTTATTGTGGGCATTCAGCCATAACGGGAATTAGCACTGTCACATTTATCCGATACTCGGACTCGACATTGGACCGGAACCGACCCGATCAATACAGGTCGGGGTCCGTGTCGGGGTCTGCGTCGGGGTCCTAAAATAAGACCCGATGCACTTCCGGATTCGGATTTCGGTCTGCTCAAAATAAAACCGATCCAAACCCGTTAAAAAATACTTCAAAAATACGAAATTTGAATAAGAGTGTTATAGGGATATACATATAAATAGTAATTGTTGAATATAGATGTGTAAAAATAATATTTATTTATATACTTATGTGTAAAAATTGTTGAAACCGTAGAATATCAGGTGCAAATATTTATAAATTCCCGCTACCGGACTCGACGGGTAATTTTTTTTAGCTAGGACCCGGAGTCAGTTGTTGCAAATCCGGGTTGGAGTCCTATTTTTGAACTCGTGAGGTATCGGATCTGAATCTTGAGATATCGGATCTGAATCCGAATAGTGGAGGACCCACGGCTATAGCTCCCGATACCAGCTCTAACGGGAATCATGGTTCTGTGATCCTGAATTTGCAGAAGTCGACATAAAGTTGTCTTCCATAGCTGACCCAATTTTGAAGAAAATTTGATGACGACAGCAACAAAGATGACGTCAGGAAAAATTGATAATTTTGACAGGGAAAGAAGAAAGAAAAATTGCTTCATACCCCTTTCTGATATCTTCATTTATATTTTCGACTTAATTTTAGTTTTCGTCCTCTAAAAAAGATTGATATAAATAAGTTTTAAAATATCATAATTCTAAAACACCTATTAACATAATATTTGACATGAATTAGTGATTTGTAGCAAATAGAATACGACAAAAGGAAACAAATTTCAATCAAAGGGGACAAAAAATGAAAAGTAGGGTAGAAATAAGTCTCCTAAAAAAGGTATATATATCTTTAAGAGTATCCGTCGGCATTTTCTATTTATGCATAATATGCATATTTTAACTAAAAAAGCGTTGCAGTCGTTTGCTATTTATACATATTTTGACGATTTTGTAAAAATAGATTGCTATATATGAGAGCGGATATAGTAATTATACATATTATACAGGACGGATCTTCAAAACCAAGATCCGTCCCACGTTGAAAAATTATTTTTTAATTCGTGGGACGGAACTTGAAAGTCCGTCCCACATTTTTTTTAATTTCCGAATAAAAAAATTGTTCAAATATTGGGTTACCCTCTTGGACGGATCTTGAAGATCTGTTTGTGGAGGGGGCCACATTTTTTTCCACTAAAAAATTATTTTTAATTGTTAAAAAATCGAAAAAAATATTTAAAATTACGTTTGACGCTTTTTTGAAATTTTTTTCTTCTTCCGACGGATCGGAGGAATTTTTTATATTAAATATCGATTTCTTGTATGTTTCGCCTAAATTCCATCTTATATTTTTTTATTTTAAATTGCTATAATATAGCATTCAACGACTGCAGCAAATATTCTATATGCTATATGTAAATATGCATTTTGCTATTTCTTGGCGATCACGACCGTGGATGCTCTAAGGGCTCTGACAAGGAGAAAAGAAAAAATGGAGGAGAAGGAGAAGACTACTAGTTGTTTTTTCTTCGTTAATCATCAAGGAAATAGGATGACAACTTCTTAGCATTTAATTTTGAAAGAAAGACTTTTCTTCTTTTTTTTTTTTAAGGAAAACGAAAGAGGATAAGAAGATAAAGGAAAACCAGAACGATAATACAACCTAATTGCATGCATTAATTCTTGAATGATAAAACTAATCAACGCATAATAAAACTATACACATAGAAGAGGATATATGAACCCCCAACGTACCTATAATGCCAACAACCGTCCTAATCGTTTCGGTATTAACCATGGCTACCACCTTCGACGAGAAGTACAAGAAAACCCTAATTAGCAATTGGTGAGAAGAAGAAGAAGAAGAAGAAGAAGAAGAAGAAAAAGAATATAAGGATGAAGATATGGGTGTGGCCTAAATGAGGAGCTTTTATAGAGGATGAAGATTCTCACTTTCTGTGTGTCTCATCCTTCCTTTTCTATACAAGTTAATATCTATCCAAATAGTTGGCACTTTGTTCGTTTGCTGCATGAATGCCAACAAGAGAGAGCAGGGGTAAGAAATTAATGAAGATCGATCGAAGATAAGACTATGGCACATTATTCAACGTTCATGTGGTCATATTTGGTATTTATTTTTCGTATACTACCTAATTATTTATTTTTTAAGGGCCAATTTTTTTATGAGCTATTTATTTACTGAGGAGAATGACTGACGTTGAATTCGAAAAAATTACCGGAGTAAACGCTAGTCCAACTAAAAAGTGGACGGTACAGTTCCCTTCAATTTTTGGGGTTTTTTCGTTGTAGAGATAATTAATTTGGTCTAAGCTCCTTTTGATTTGGTGCTGAATTTTCATGACCCTTTTTGACTTGTTTTTTTTTAAATATATATTCTCTAATCTCTAATATTATAATGGAAGAAGGACTTAGTATCATTTATAAATCTATCAATGCACGCAATCTATGTGGTCTTAATTTCAAATTCAAAATACAACTGAATTTTTACTTTAAAAAAATTAAATTTATTAAGACGTGTATGTAGATAACTAGTTAAAAATAAACACAGTACGGGTCAATCAAAAATAGTTTGTTTCAGTACAATTATAATAGAAATATACTATTTTTATTTTTACTACTTTGACGTTACTTACACATCATAATTAATAATTAATAATTAATAATTAATAAAAAATATTTTACAGGAAATTCATTTTCTTATTAACAGTGTGAAATTAATTTAAAAAGTGGTATGCTGATCAATTTCTAAATTAATTTTAATAATAGATACCAACCGTCTGATCAACCGTCTGCGGAAAATCAAAAAAACTTCGTCCAAGTCGCTGCTTCTCCCTACTCTTCCTCTGATCAACCGTCTCGTCGAACCAACCGTTCTTCCACCTGATACCAAGGCGTCCCCCCTGTTCTCCCCGCCAAGCCGGTTGCACACTACTTTGGTGAGCACTCTGTGTACACTCACGAAATAGAGCACCTATGAAAAATCCGAACCGCTCATATGGTTCTATATACCTAAGATAACCTAACAATAAAAATCAAGTAATTTGAAGTTCATTTGCCCATGATTTACATCATCACAAAATTGTATGGCTGAAATATCTAACAGCATGATGGATGGGCAAATAAACTTCAAATTACTTGATTTTTTATTGTTATGCTATCTTAGGCATACAGAACAATATGAGCGGTTCGGATTTTTCATAGGTGCTCTATTTCGTGAGTGTGCACGGAATGCTCACCAAAAATAGTGTGCAACGGAAGAGGACTCTCTCTCTCTCTCTCTCTCTCTCTCTCTCTCTCTCTCTCTCTCTCTCTCTCTCTCTCTCTATATATATATATATATATATATATATATATATATATATATATATAAGAGTTGAAAGAGATCCCTCTCTTTTAAGAGCATCTGTAGCCGTTTTGCCAAAAAAATGGGTATATGAAAAATATAGAAATAGCAATTAGGAGGCAGCGTTGCAGACGTCAACACCCAAAAAATGGCTTTTTTTATCAAACGACATATCATCTTCCGTCTGTGGAGAGCGTTGGAAAAAAATTTGTCAAAGTGAAGGACCGGAGATCATCTCCCGTCCCTTCACAAAAAGACAAAAAAAAAAAGGGTCATTCTCAAACGGATGAACATCTACCGTCTAGGCTTTTTTTTTTCTCAAACGGCAGAACATCTGCCGTCTCTTCCATTTTTTTTTTAATTTTTTTTTCCAGACGGCATATCATTTGCCATCCACTAAAAAATGGGTTTTTCCCTTAAACGACATATCATCTTCCGATTTCTATAATATGCATATTGCCAAATCTTTTGCCAAATATAGCCGGATACTGTACATCGAAAACCCAAAAATTGGATATTTACAAAACAACTACATACACTTTTTCCCTATTTTTGCACATATATAAAACGACTACAGATGCTCTAAAGAGCATATAAATTAAGTATAAATAATTATGTTGTCCATTAATTCCAAGAGTTTTATTGGCTATGCTTTCTTCGCCGAAGTTTGGCAGTTGTTGTTCCTTATATTTCTTAACTACTGGTGGTTGTTGGTAGGGATGGCCAACCGGCCGGGTTGACCCCCGACCCGCTCGCTCCAACCCAGACCGCAATATAGCGGTTCGGGTACGGGTCCAACCTACGGGCCTAAGCGGGTCGACCAGGGTCGCCGCATCTGCGAATTCAAACCGCTCGACCCGGCCTTCTCAACCTGTTGAAAACTCCAAACCCACGGGTTTCGAACGTTCGACCGGTCGAACGGTAAAAAATAGCAGCAACGGCTCTGTTTTTAGCCGTTTTTTTTTGGGTTTTCCCCCCAATAAATACCCCCTTAATCCAATCTAAAAATTTTACACCTTACTCTCTCTAATATTAATACTACTCAATTCAATCTCATTTCAATCAATTTTTTTCAATTTTTCAACAGAGAAGCAAGTAACATAGAAGCAAAAAATTCTGATCGTATCGAATTCAACTTTCAACTACGTCTACTTCAACTCTTCCAACAAAAAAGCTCTCTTTCTCTCTCTTTCAACGACCACCGGAAATCATATTCAAGCCGGTCCAGACTTCTACTTCTACTTTTATTTTCACTCTCATTCGTATATATACGATTATCTGCGAAGTACGGTATCCAAATTTTACAACCCTCCTATTGTCTTCATTTTTTTTGTAGTTATAATTTTTTCATTAAAATTGTTTGTTGGTTTTTTGGTTTTCTCTCTCCCGATCCTTCTTTTTTTTAGAATTTATTTTTTAACATATACCTCCAATATTGTTTTTTACCAGTTCACATACACTACTAAAATACTAGAAATCATTTTTTTCCATACACTATTTGTTAGGTTTTGTGAGAAATTAACAATTGGGAATTAGGGTTTATCTCTAGATCTAAGTTGCTTGAGATATTCACCCTAGTTATCAAGATTGGAATACCTAGACTGCTATCACAAGCCAGTATTTATTCCTAAATACTGGTTTGGGTATCGGGTTATAAGCCCACAAACCCGCGTTCCAATATCCAATCAATTGTACGTTCATTACACGTGTTACACATATGCACGTGCTATATTTATATAGAGAGAATATACCAATATATCCAACAATCTCCTCCTATATTCTCAATATATAAAGTACAGGATTATCTCATCAGATCAGTATACAACTGACTGGCTGATAGCAGTCCATAAAGGAAAAGCATCATAAAGATATAGTTTCATAAGAACCAATAGAATTATAAAACTGAATAGTTCAATCAAGACTAAACCAATATAATTAACTCGTTCCAAACCATATCCAATTCAGAATAGTTCACAAAGACTAAACCAACTGGAATAATCTGTCATAGTTTCAAAATCAAACAAAGCAAATAAACTTCAAGAACAAAAATATGAGTTTTAAGCTCATGAACACAAGAGTCTTAAACTCAACAGAAGTTTTAACCAAGCAAGTGACTAATTTATTCTCAAAAGAAATAAATTGAAATTCTATCCTTGCACACTGCTTTATGTTTACTCCTCCATTTTGAGCAAATCATTATTTTTGAAATCTATGTTGACAGATTCAACTTCTCCATCTTTGCTAGCTTATTGAAAATAAGGATATCAAGAGACACATATCTAAGAATTCCAACAATTTCACAAAGTATCTAGTTCCACAAAAGAACTTAGTATAATTCATAATTAGCTTAGCAAAAATGTAACGCAAGCATCACAATCAAGTATCTTTAATAAGTAAAGTACATGAACTTTATAGTTTCTACACAAGAACCATACCATGTTTCATATTGGAATGAAAAGACTGTCGTTTCAATCATGATTTAACATTGAATCATCAAAATTGGAATGAAACATGTAACCATAAAAGACATATCATCAAAATTGGAATGATATTTAGGACAATTTAATCATCGGAAACACATCGACAAGTTTTCATGTTTCATATTGGAATAATATGATTATTCTAAGTAAATTCCTAGATATATAATACCATCAAAATTGGAATGACATTATATATTTGTGGAATTTATGTCGAATCATCAAAATTATCTAAAACATGTCAACTGCCTAAAATTGATGCTTAAGTTTGAACTTCTCTATGGCTCCAATTGGATTCTAAATTTCAAAACAACTTGGATGTTAAAGCTTTTTACTCAATAGCTTTTAACTCCACTTTTCCCCACAGTTTTGATAATTAGATCACTTTCAAGTCTCTTAGCAAGAGCATTAGCCATACTTGTCGCAATTGCACTTTATCTATGAGAAAGTTCAACTAGGCTTCTTTCAGCCTTAATATACTCCTCTTACTATTATAGAGTGAGTTATGAGCTACAGTGCATTGTAGCTTGATAGTCGCATAACAGAATTAGAGAGTTACTTAAACTTCTTAATGGATAACTAGCAACAATTTCTTCAATCCACTCAGCCTTTTCCCCTGCAGAGGATTACACATAGAGGTCTGATTTCATGGATGATAGCACAGTGCCTGTTTGCTTTTTGTTTCCATAACATTTCTGTTCCTCCTAGTGTAAACACATATCTACTAGTTATCGACTTTCACTAAATTCTGAGCATCATAATGCATCAGGTCAGTCATTCATTCGAAGAATGACTAGAGTAGCACAAAGCAAACTCTGACCAAAAGAGATTAAATACTTCTGACCAACAATCGTCTCATCTAGTCACAAAGCTACTGAGATCACAAATATCAGAATGTACTGATTCAAGAAGTTGTGTGCTCCTAGAGACCATACTAAATGATTTTCTAGTGATTATAATCTGAGCACAACTTTCATATTTGTCATATTTTAATGGAGTGTCATTTAGTAGGGCTATGAGTTTTAACAAGAATAAACAATTTAATATATAGTTCATAGTGATTCTAAATTTCAAAACAACTTGGATGTTAAAGCTTTGACTCAATAGCTTTTAACTCCATTTCCCCCCAGTTTTGATAATTGGATCACATTTCCTCACAAACAATTGAATATATAGTTCTCAAATCTTAGCCAATTATGCTATGTTCAAGAACACAATTAGAACTATTATTATTAATTGTCTCATTTGTTAAACTCAACTTATACATACGATTGACAATATATGCACTTTATAAGAGTTAATACAAAATTACTCTATCACATTTTTCAAAAATTATTTGTTTTCTCTAATGGTTCTAACAATGTCCACTAGCTCAAACACATTGAGCAAAGAGTTCTTTCCTTTACTCGTTCTTCATCATCTTCATAGCGCTAAATGAGATAATGACTAACATATTATAATTCAACTTTGCACACACAGTATAATGAACGAGAGGGAACACAACGTAACTAGTAGAGTCATATTCTACATTAAGAGATACTCTATCCTAAGTTACAGACATTTGTTATACATCTTATACAATTTTATTTTATTTTAAATTTTAGAGAAACAAATATGTAATCTCACACAAACTGCAAACAATGGATTTGTCAAAAATATCTATACACATAGTATGATAAAACACTTAACAACCCTAAACATGCTAGTTTTGCAAAGCGAGAATAACTATGATCTAAAACTCTCAATCATATGATCAAACGCACAAAACGTTAACACATTCATCACATGAAAAAATACTAAGAAAATTAGATTAGATCATACCGACACTTCAAGTTAGAAGTGTTTTCCAAATTCGATGGAGAAGCCTGCGCGGTGCAGACTTATTCAACCGTGATGCATATCCATCATCTCCAACATACACAATTTGTAGGTAACATTAGAGTTCCTACATTCATCAAATTGTTAAAAATTAGCCAATTAAATAAATTATTAGCACAATCTAATTCTAGCAACAATTTAATTGGAGATCCGATTTTTATAGTCAACATACAGTTTAACTTATCAAAATAGATATTGTATTTTAGCACATAGCCAAAATAACTGTTCAACTTGTATTTAATTAAACAAGTGATTAATACAGTCTTGAACTTAACCACTTAGCATCATAGTAATTCTATAATTCAAAACAAAATTTTAGAACGAGTGTTTTGAACTTCCAGCACATAGCAAAATATTTAACAGAAATTTAATACGAGAAAAGTAAAGAACTTATCTTTCACTGTCTCTTCCCCATTAATTGATTAGACTCATGTCTGTTGAGAACAAATCCAAACAACAGACCATTCTGTGCCAAAGAGACCCAGCGTCAAACACCAAAACTGTCCAATCAAAAATTGGATCTGAGTTGAAAGTGTAGCAGCCAAGATCTCCTCCTGTGCCCAAACACAGAACACCAAAAAACCCATCCAATAACAAAATGAAAGGTTGATTTGGATCAGGATATTCTTCAAAAATTCCTGCTGGATCACGATAGTTACGTTGCCCCTCATGAAGTCGTTATCCCATTCTCTTCTCAGATCTGGAATGAGACATGCTGGATCACGATAGATCCACTACCCCGCAAGAACTTCTTATCCTATTTTGTTCTTAGATCTGAAAGAGATGAAGAGGCAATGTTGACTGCATCGACCGGGCCCTTGTGCGGCGACAGCATCGGCCGGGCCCACACGCGGCGACGTGCCGCGGTTGCAGTGGGGTGGACCGGTGGCCAGCGAAGACCCCGGTGACAGCAGCGACGGCGATGGGTATTGACTCCGGTAATGGAGTTCGACGAACGGTCAACTCACGTCGACAGAGGAGGCTACGGGCGGCGAGCGACTCCGAGGGTTTCGACGAGATCTCCGACGACTTCAACAGGATCCCCGACGAGATCCAATAAAAGCTCTGTTTTTCCTCTTAATTAATCTCACAAATTGATTAAAAATATCTCAAGATTGTTAGGTTTTGTGAGAAATTAACAATTGAGAATTAGGGTTTATCTCTAGATCTAAGTTGCTTGAGATATTCACCCTAGTTATCAAGATTGGAATACCTAGACTGCTATCACAAGCCAGTATTTATTCCTAAATACTGGTTTTGGTATCGGGTTATAAGCCCACAAACCCGCGTTCCAATATCCAATCAATTGTACGTTCATTACACGTGTTACACATATGCACGTGCTATATTTATATAGAGAGAATATACCAATATATCCAACACTATTTACTATTACCATGTCTATATCACGAGGTAGAGCCCGTAGCCAAAGTGGATAAGAATCCATCGGCACTTCACGTCGGCCTCCAATAGTCCCACATGTAGAGGCCGGCGAATAAATACCGAATTCTATGGTAGCTAGGAACTCACGATACACACGAAATAGAAGAAAAAATGCATGATGTTGACACACAAACACAACAAACCAAACCCAGTAGTAGTAGAAATACTAGGGGAAAAGTAAGTGATTGGTACAGATTTTATGACTATATCCTCGATAAGAATAATCCGGGTGTAGGATATAAGATTTGTAAACATTGTGACAAAGTTACAAATGGAAGAAGGGTGAGGGAACTGGTATAATAAAAGGACACATTTTAAATGTAAACAAAGACTTATTAAAAGACCTATCAGGCTAATAAAAAATCAACCCTAAGCCCAAACAAGTAGATAGCCAACCCTATGATCCCGAACATATTCGTCGGAAAATGGTCCGACTAGTTATTAAGGATGAGCTACCTTTTCCTATTCCGAGAGTAGGAATGTAGAGTCATTTAACCAAAATGCACTAAATCCACATTTTAGAAGAATTCTTAGAAACACATTAAAATCCGATTGTTTTAAACTTTACACCAAAATGAGAGATGATTTAATTGCAATATTGTTTTCTTTAATTTGTA
Organism: Hemerocallis citrina; assembly: GCA_017893485.1. Classification (NCBI taxonomy): domain Eukaryota; kingdom Viridiplantae; phylum Streptophyta; class Magnoliopsida; order Asparagales; family Asphodelaceae; genus Hemerocallis; species Hemerocallis citrina. The sequence goes on from CM030358.1 coordinate 55,221,523, forward strand.
GGGTATCGTTAACTTCCGATTATTCGAATGGTTGTAACAATATTTCGATAATGGGCTTAACTTGTCATTGGATAGATAGTAATTAGATAATTCAAAAGAGAATCATTTCACTTAAGGTTTTACCGTATACCCATAGTGGTTTAGTTATTGTACATCGTATTTTAGAAGTTTGTAATATCTTTAATATTCGTGATAAAATTTTTACTATTAGTTTTGATAATACATCCAACAATAATGTTTCAATTAGTACATTAAAAACACAATTAGATTCTCCATGCTTAGAAATTTTTCATATTAGATGTGCTTGTCATATTTTAAATTTATGTGATGCATTGAAATTAGCTGATCCATATATAACTTCAATTAGAAATTGTTTATTTTATTGCTTTGAGTGTTCCTATGCTTCAAAATTTTAAAAGATGGTGTAAAGCTAGGAAAATACATTTTAGAAAATTTCCTAAGGATGTTAAACACCGGTAGAACTCTACGTTCGATTTTGTTTAATGATGTAACTCAATACAAAGATATTATAAATGATTTCTGTCTTGAGAAAAACATGGAAAATTTCCAAATGACTCCCGAAGCATGATATTTTTCTAAATCTTTATCATGATTTTGGGAACCTTTTAAAACCGTAACTGTGAAGTTTTCTACATCTTATGATTCTACTTATAGTAGTATTTTTATTTCAATCATTGCTATGATTCAAACTTTTCAAGATATAATTTCGGACGTATACATTAGTCATATTGTTGTTCCCGCTTATCAATTTTTTTTTGAAGTATTTTAATCCTCTTCCTATATTGTATTGTATTGCTACTGTTATGGATCATCGTATCAAATTAGCGGGTACGAAGAGTTTGATTGAAATGTATTACTTTACTTGGAAATGAATCTGAAATTGATTCCGATAAATTTTTAGCTAGCTTTGAAACGACATTGAATAACTTGTATAATTATTATGATAGAACTTTTGCATCTAGTAGTACAACTAGTACAGTTACTTCTTCTTGTTCTACTTCTAGAGATAAGAGTAAAAGTACATTAGAAGATGCCACTGCTAATTTACTTGCTCGTTTTCAATCAAAAAAAACTAGAACTAATGCACCTAATAAATTAAAATGATATAATCAACAAGATGATGAGAGTTCTAGTGTTAAGATTGAAGTGCTACATTGGTGGAAAGAACATGAAAATCTTTGTCCTATTCTTTCACATATGGCTAGAGATCTACTAACTCTTCATATCTTCACAATTGCTTCAGAAAATATTTTTTCTGCAAGTGGCAGAGTTCTAACAGATTTCAGGAATCGCTTGAAGTCGGATACTTTAGAGATGCTCGTCTGCACTGAAAATTAGATGAAGGCGAAAAACCGGACTCAAGTAAAAGCGGAATCTACATCAACAAATGGTAGCAACTCGCCTGAAGTCCAACAACACGATTAGTAAACAAAAAACATGTATTCGAATGTAAAAAACTTGTAAACAATTCATAGTAGTTGTAAATTTATTTTAAGTCAAGTTGTAAAATAAATTACAAAATATAAAATTGTACAAATTTCATCCAAGTTGAAATGAATAATATATACAATTTTGTTTAATTCTTAATGTCTTCGGCTCTTAAACTTGTTGTACATTATTTATTTATTTATTTAGGTTAAAAGAGAGTAAAAAAAAGTGTACAAATTTTATACAAGTTGAAATAAATAATATATACAATTTTTTTTAATTCTTAATCGCTTAGACTCTTATACTTGTTGTACAATTTTTATTTATTTAATTTTTAAGGTTAAAAGAGATGAAAAAAAAACTTGTATTTGAATGTAAAAAATTGTAAAAAATTTGAATAATATATGCAAATTTTTAAGTCAATTTGTAAGAATTTTTTTAAAAAAAATATTTAACCGGGCCAACCCGCGACTCGGCCCGAACCGACACAGATCCAACTCGAATGGGTTCGCTGGTTGGCCGGGTCGAAGTTTTTACTTTCGAACTCGGCCCGGCCCGGCCCTGTTGAACCCATGATCTGACCCGAACTCGCCCACTTTCTTCGTCAACCTGTACGGGTCCGATCCGACCCTGCCCGGTCGATCTTAATGCCAACCCTAGTTGTTGGTAAGATATTACAGTTCCCTTGAATCATCCAACAACTTTGAAGTTTTAGTGTTGCGGTAATTGACTAGGTGTTTTACTTGTAATGACATGATGGGATTGATATTTTATTATCTTAATATATATGCGGTGTTGTTTCCTAATTATTTCTCACTCTGACTCGGTGACTCGGTAACTGCTAACTTTTGACCAGCTAAAAAACGGATGCACATGCTAGTGCAGCTGAACGGGGAACCCTTCCTATCTTTAGACTCTTGTTGCCGTGAATGATTATTGTTAAAATATATTAATACCTTCAACTCTTACCATAATTATGGAGTTTTCGTATCAGCATAGCTAGGTTCAGTTATATATATACGAACACCTGCACTGGTGGATGCAGCGGTATTTTATTTTTAATTTTAATTTTAAATACCATGCTAAAGATCCTTCAAATTGATTAAAACTTAAAGTTATGGTAAGGATTTGAAGGTTTTATTATATTCTAGCAAATTTGACGATGTTTGAGGACTTCGGTTTGTATGCTTTTAGCTAAGGCATCTAGTTTATCCCCATATTCACACCCCAAGAAAGAAGGGTTAAAAGAGATGAAAATTAAAGGGGACATAGAGATAGAAGACTCAACACACATATCCTACACCCTCTTTTCATGGGCAAAACCTTGAATTATATTCATGATATATGAAGATGTTCTATGTGGATTTTTCTTCTGGTGTGGGCACCAAATAAAGGAAAGGGGACGAATCAACGAGATAAGATTGTGGGTTGTTAAGAATTTAGCCACAGCGCAAAGGTGCTTGTAGAATAACTATAACTTATCATCACAAATAATCAAGCAAGTAGATCAAACCGAACACACAAACCACACAATTTTATCTTGATTTAGATTAATCTAATCCGGAGGAGAAATAGCTGAGATATTATTAAACTAGAGAAAAACAAGAGTTACAATCACTTTCACCATGAACGTATCTATCTCTCAATCCTCACTAGAAGATACTTGTTGTTTACAATGAAAAACCCTTAGATGAAGCACTTGATGTTTCTAGCCACCTCTCAATGGAGGTCATTACAATATTATATAGAGATCTAGAGAAACCGTAGATTGTAATCTTAATACAATAACCGCCTGATATACCATTACGAAAACTACATGATAAGAGCAGTACGGTCTAATTTGGAGAGGATGTTGGGCTTAAAGAGATCCACCCAATATTGATCCAAAACTACAACAGCTGTCGGTGTCAGTTGACTGCTTAAAACAACATTCGGCCCTTAATTGCAGTCAACCCTTAAAATAACAGTCGACTGTATCCTGCCAGACAGCCGAAATAGCAACTCTGCTATGCTACAATAGCCTCTTCGAATCTCTCCTTGCTTCATCGTATTCGCTTCACATCAAATCTAATATGCAAGACATAAACCCAACAATCTCCATTTTGGATTGCATACTCATGTTTCCACACAGTGTGATTAATTGCCTCTAGAATTTTTTTTCTCGTTTTGCAAAAAATCTGGTTAAGTGGCTTCTTCTGCTAGTTGAAATTATCTCCACATGTTATTTCTCCAATCGTACGCTCCTTTTGAGGGCATACCCCAATAGGCGTCAACACAAATGCGCCACCCTCCGCATGAACTTCACCAACCCCGAGGCACTCCCCCCCCCCCCCCCCCCCCCCCCGGATAAAATTTGAACATCGTGATCTCGCTTCAGTGGTTCTAGTGGAGGCAAAATAGATAATGCTTTAGGAACGATGAGCTCTAAAACACTCGGCTGAGTTTTTCCGTTCCCACAAATCTTGTAGAGGTTGTGCTGGCTTGCATCAACATAATTCCATTCCCTCATCACCTTACGACGACCTTCCTAAGCTGATAGAATTCCACATCGACCTATGTACCGGCAGCCCAGTACTTCCAGAGTTCCCAAGGACATCAGGTTCCGTTTTAACAAAGGAATATGCATGAACTTCTCCAATGTGAACCCCTTTTCCATCTGAAATCTCCAACTTAAATGTTCTTTTACGATTATATCACAGATCTCACCAATGACCCTTCTCACACAACGACCTGTTGAAGAGTTGTAAGTAGAAAATATTTTTTTCTCGGAACAAATATGAGAAGAACTACTTGAATCAAGAAACCATCTGGAATCTATATCTAAAGATCTTAAAACAAGAAGACAATCTAAGTTATCACATAATTTAGTAGCACTAACTATGTTGGCACCTCTCTGATTCAGCCACTTGCGACGATCCTTCTTTTAATACCTAATCCCTTTGCAATAGTAGCAACAGATCCCACCCTTATGCACATTTTTCCTTCCAAATGGAGTATCATTCACTTCCAAGCAACTCATAGAAGTGATGTCGATTTCTGAGTCTCCTTTTGAAGTTCATCCTGTAACGTCCCTGCCCAAAACTCAGAAAATTTATACAATTTATCAGACAAATTATTTATTTATTAGTACAACTGTCCACCACAGGCTGCATCTCAAAAGGTGGTTAACCAGATTGGTAACTCTTGATCATAGGCAATATTATTTATAGTTAATTAATTTATTTGTATTCCCGATACGGGAAAAATTTCTCACATTCTCTCTCTCCTCGCTCTTGCGTGTACAGCCGAAGCCAAGACCCCGGGTCCTGGGCCCCACGACCACGTCACACAAGAGCACACAGCACACAAGTGTTGTTTCTTTCCCTGGCAGGCCCCACATCAAAGGCCACGTCACCACATGGTGACGTCAGCCGCTAAAACCAACAGCTTTTGCTGTTGTTTTACTTCACGTGGGCCCCCCCTCAACTTCAAAATAATTACCATTATGCCATCAACCACATATATTTAATATTTATATATATACTTGATGCGGTTTGTTTTTGAGAGGCGTGTGGATGCACCCGGTGTGAGTTCTCACTCGATTTGTATTGGTGGAGGAAGCTCCGGTGCGGACGACCCTCAACTGGGCAAACGGTACGGAAGTGAGCTTGAGTAGGGTGGAGGCTGGATGCTTGGCTCAGATCAGGAGGCTCAGATCCGAGGTCTCGTGTACCTACAGATGGTCTAGAAACACCGGGTTGGTCCCGGTGGTAGACCCTCCGACGATCTAGTCAGCTACTAAAAGGGAGTAACAGTAACTAGGGTTTGAGAGAGAGAGATTGATTACCTTGAGAAGGGATAAAGGGTCTGGTATTTATAGGAGAAGCCAACCGGGTCTGGACCCGTTTGAGGCCGGGTCTGGACCCGGTTGCCCATGGGGCTGAAGCGGTGGAAACCCGGGCGGTATAAGACTGACGTGGCAGAGGCCCGGGCAATTTCCAGACTGACGTAGCAGAGGTCCGGGCAGTTTTCTGATGCTGACATGGCGGATCCGGATGATCCAGGGGTGCACGTTTCTTGAGGGGATCCTGTGGCCCAGGAGGGGCCACGTCATCCTGTAACGCCCCGAATCCCAAATATACTGAATTCGAGATGTTCTACAGGATCTTTTCACTTTCTTTAGTACAATTTTACAGGAAAATTAAAACTTTTTATCATACATCAAAGATTACATCAATATTACACTTTTCTTTTGCACAGCGGAAGTAAAATACAACAATTGAATAAAAAGTACAACAACATGGTACAATCTTTAAGCATCCATTCCTCTTTAATCTTTAACATGACATTTACCTGCATATAAGACTGTGGGTACGTCAGTTTATTCAACCGACGAACATTATACACGGCCATCCTCTCAATGCCGGAAATAGTATAACTTAACTTTCCATATTTAACAAACACAAACTTGTCACATTCAAACTAAAGGGACTACCCTATTGATGTCGTGTTGTGATTGTGCACTTAATCCTTAATGCATTTATTTATGTTACATGACACTAATGCGCACTTGTTCGGATTCTATGCATCCCATACTACATAGGTCTGAGGGCAAGCCCTTATTCGTTCTTCATCTTTATAGGGTTCAATCCCCCGTTATGATTTAGTCTACTACTGTAATTACGGTAAGTATCCTAGATGTTATCTGACCTACGAACTCATATCTAGGCACTCTGGAGTAGTATCCTCACCCAGACTCATCATGGGAATTCCTGGGATACGCTCTCACCATAAACATGACACTACCCGTAGTCTTCAAACATCCCACGAGCGTCACCACTGGGACGGTACTCTGGAGCAGTATCCTCATCCAGACTCATCATGGGAATTCCTGGGATACGCTCTCGCCGCTACCCAGGGCCCTCATACTCAATGTTTTTCTCTTACTTTTATCACATCTTCACTATGCACTAGTCCTTAGTTTTATTAAAAATCATGAACAAAATTAATCTCTAGAGTTAGCCTCTCCATCAACCGGACTTATTCATTCATTTCCTCATGACCAACCTTGGTCTAATTTTCATTTCAACTCAATTCTTAATGCCGGGGAGACTTAGCTACTCTATTTCAAATTTTATTTCACAATCTTCAACTTATAAAAATTTCCATGTTGAGTTCTCATATTCACATGTACATTCTCTTTTCAATTCATGATTTTACTTTTGTTCACAAGTCCATCATTGCACATAAATTGCATATACTTATCAATTATCACATCGCAATAATTCCACATTACTAAACAATATGCACACTTCATATATTGTTCCACAAGTGAGAAAATGATTGCATCATGTCACATAACCACATTTCTTTTTGCCAAACCAACTCTTAATGTGTCAATTCACTTATTCTTTCAAGTTATAAATTCATATCAATAATCTATATAGAACCATATGTCTATTTGTGCATTTTAACTCCAAACCATAGTTAAATTCATTCAAATAATCTCCAAACTATTTTTAGAAAGTCCCTTACATTTTTAGGAGAATATACATATTTTTTTTATAATTTTTCGATACATAAAATTCCAAAAATTTTTTTTTTTTTTCATCTTGCCGATAGCAAGATTCGAACCCAAGCACACCATCGACACAGCCCAGAGCACAGGCCACTAGGCCGGTTGCCGCCACAGTTTAAAAGGCAACTGAGAGCTTTAAATGCTCTCAGTCTGCTGTTTAATTCTTTTGAAAGAATTAAACAAAATAATGTTTGATCCTGGGATTCGAACCGGTCACGGCAGAGACCCAACGTGACGCTGTGACCACTCGAGCTACATGCTCGGGTTGTTACAGTGTGCGTTAAATTCTTTTTAGATTAATACCCACTGTTATAAAATTATTTCAATGTTCAACCAAACTTTGTTTCTTATTGCTTTTGCAAAAATCACTGAAAATCTCCAGATCAATTCTCATTCATATGAGTTTCATACCAGTAAGATAAAAATAATTTTTGTACTAATAAATTATATTTTTCACTCTAGTCAAAGAATTGTTCATTAAGCTAATATATTTTTAATTTTCGACATTGGTTAACACTTAATCTTCAAATCTCTTCTATCCAAAATTCCTTATACAAATTTGCTGATATTAATCTTTCATCTAACACATAAATCTACTTCCTTTGAATTTGTCCAACCCCACAATAATTAAAGAGGGTTCTTCACAAATTAGCACTAACAAGGTATTAATTTTCTTTTTCATGCAAGTAGTGATGGCAAAAATGTGTTTTCTTTAAATCAACATATACTTCTAGTTCAATCATGTGCATCACAAAAATATATAGCCACTTATCAATTATCATGTTCACACATCAAACATACAAGAAAGTTGCTCCTTCAAAAAGCGTGCTCTTTCTTAATCAATTTGCATGCTTCAATTTTTCAATTAAACTAACATCCTCATTAGTATTCTCAAGCATCAATACTATCATCATTCATTTATTCTAAAGAGCATGGAGAATTTTACCTACAACTTAATTAACAATAATAATCACATGCAAATTTGTTCATTAACATACTAATCAATTTGTAAACTAACTTTCCATAAAAAATGTATTTTACTAACATTTTCCATGAATCATTTTTAATTAGGAACAAAGATAATCAACTCACTTTGTAATCACATTCTTATGGCATACAATCACACATAATTCGCATATCACTAATTCAATCAACTAGAGATCATTTATTCAATTAAAAGCGCATTCTTATTAATCATTTTTCATGCCATTTGCTAATGGGATCTAGCATATACTTCTATATTAGAAATATGAAATGTTTACCCACCTTGAATGGAGAGAAAAAGAAACACACAAAGCAACCAAGTCCTTGCAACACGATGCACCTCCTCCTAGCTGAATGCGAGCACAAGCTCCAAGCCACCAAGCAAAACCGAATGTTTCCTCTTGTAGTAGCCGGCCACTCCTCCTTGGAACAATCAAGCAATCCCACACAATCTCTCTATCTTTTATAACTCACACTATTACTAATTAAGACTATAATTTGAAAGTATGTAATTGCATATGAAAATAGCCATGAGAGGGGGGGTATTTATACTTGAAATCAAGAAATGGAAGGCCAAGATTGATTAGGTGGTTGTAGAATGAAGGGCCAAGATTAGAGTAGGAGTTATAAAAACTACCCACATCCCCAAAACTACCTCCATGAACACCATGATTAAATTCAAAATTCCCTCCCAAAAAGATGCAAATCGGCCCTAGAAGGAAAGTGTGCATTGCACGTGTACGTGTAGTGCACGTGCATGCAACTAGGCCAAATTTGTACATTTTAATTTGTACAAAAATAAAATAATGATAAATTAGTCTTCTGCATGACAAGTTTTAATTAAAAATAGATTAATTCATGGGCTTTATTTTTGGACCAAAATAGTTTATTAAAATAAATAAAATAAAATACATTTGAGCTTTTAAGAAAAAGGCCTTTTTAATTAAATTAAAATAAGGCTTTCTATTTGTTTAAAGAAAGGCTTTTTTGTACAATAATAATCTGAGGAAATATATTTAAATATTTATACACATCATAATAAAATAATCCAAACAAAATATTGCACGTGCACACTACGTGCAAAATAAATAATTCTTCATTAATTGAAAAATCAGGGTATTACAGCACTCCCTCCTTAGAATAGTTCCGTCCCCGGAACTACAATCAAGAGCGAGGAAAACAAACAATACAACACAACAACAAGAACAAAAGATACAAAAATACAATCAAGCAAAAAGCTCAGGATAGTCCTTCAACATCCACTCCTCAGATTCCCAAGTAGCCTCTTCAACCAAGTGGTTTCTCCAGACTACCTTGACCATCGGTATCGTCTTATTCCTCAAGACTTTCTCTCGACGATCAACAATCTCAACAGGAGACTCGATGTAATTCAGGTCTAACTGCAAACCTTCCGGCACTTCAGGCAAATGATGACTCGGATCTGGAATATAACCTCTCAGCATAGACACATGAAAGACATTGTGCACCTGAGACAACTCTTCCGGTAATTCAAGCCGGTAAGCAGTTTTCCCGATCCTTTTCAATATCTTGTACGGGCCTATAAACCTCGGGGCTAACTTCCCGCCTTTGCCAAACCGAACCACACCTTTACTGGGCGATACCTTCAGAAAGACGATGTCACCAACCTCAAACTCAAGGTCCCTTCTCCGGTTGTCTGCATAGCTTTTCTGCCTGCTCTGAGCTTCCACCAACCTTTTCCTAATCAGATCAATCTTCTTAGAAGTTTGCTGTACAAGCTCAGGACCAAACAACTGACGCTCCCCCACTTCATACCAACAAACAGGAGTCCTGCACTTCCTGCCATACAGAGCTTCGTACGGCGCCATCCCGATGCTAGCCTGAAAACTATTGTTGTAGGCAAATTCCACCAAAGGTAAATGCCTTTCCCAACTGCCTCCGAAGTCTAGTATACAACACCGAAGCATATCCTCAAGAATACGGTTGACTCTCTCGGTTTGCCCATCGGTTTGCGGATGAAAAGCAGTGCTGAAATCTGTCTTGGTACCCAAAGCTGTCTGAAGACTCCTCCAGAAATGCGAAGTAAACCGCGCATCTCGATCAGACACAATAGTTGACGGAACGCCATGAAGTCTGACAATCTCACCAACATACATCTCAGCTAACTTGTCCATCGAAGCAGTGAGTTTCATCGCCAAAAAGTGACCAGACTTGGTAAGTCGATCGACTATGACCCAAATCGCATCATTGCCTCTAGAACTCTTAGGCAATCCCGTGATGAAATCCATACTGATGTTATCCCACTTCCATTCTGGAATAGGTAACGGCTGTAATAGACCTCCGGGTCTCTGATTTTCGGCTTTGACTTGCTGACAAACCTCACACTTCGCAACAAATTCAGCCACATCCTGCTTCAAACCTGACCACCAGAAATGTTGTTTGATGTCTTTGTACATCTTAGTACTCCCAGGATGTACCGACAAAAGAGTAGCATGCGCCTCCTGAAGAATACTCTCTTTCAGGTCCGCCTGATTTGGAACACACAGCCTATCTCTGAACCACAACACTCCATCCCTGATTTGAAATCCGGGCAACCTGCCAGCACCAACCTGCTCCTTCATCTCCAAAATATCAGCATCAACCTCCTGACTTGCAATGATCCTTGCATTCAAAGTAGGCTGAAGCCTCAACTGAGCCAAAGATGCTCCCAATCCTTTCAAGACAACCTCAATACCTGCTCGATCCAACTCCTCAGTCAGATGCTTCTGAGTTGTAATCAAACTGGCCAAACTGCTCTTGCGACTAAGTGCATCAGCAACAACATTAGCCTTTCCAGGATGATACTTGATCTCAGGTCGCATATCCTCGAGCACTTCCAACCATCTCCGCTGCCTCAGATTGAGATCCCTCTGCTGATATATGTACTTCAAGCTCTTGTGGTCCGTGTACATGTTCAACTTCTCACCGTACACATAGTGCCTCCATTGCTTCAGAGCAAAAATAATCGCAGCCAACTCTAGATCATGAGTCGGGTAATTTTTCTCATGCGGTCGTAGTTGCCTAGACCCATAAGCGATTACTCTTCCCTCTTGCATTAAGACACAACCAAGCCCACGATGTGAAGCATCGCTATAAACATCATATTCAACACCTGCTCTAGGCAAAGCCAAGATAGGTGCAGTAGTCAGCCTATCTTTCAACTCCTGAAAGCTCGCCTCACATTGCTCAGTCCACTTGAAGCTCACATTCTTCTTGGTCAGTCCAGTAAGCGGTACAGCTATCTGAGCATAACCTTGAATGAATCTCCTGTAGTATCCAGTCATTCCAAGAAAACTTCTGACTTCCTTCACTGTAGTAGGCCTAGCCCAATCTCTCACTGCCTCTACCTTCTGAGGGTCAGTTGCCACTCCCTCCTTAGAAAGGATGTGACCCAGGAATGCCACTTCAGATTTTCAGAAATCACACTTGGATAACTTGGCATACAACTTCTGCTCTTCCAACTTCTGCAAAACTGCTGCCAAGTGCTCAGTGTGCTCCTCCTCTGACTTGGAGTACACGAGAATATCGTCGATAAACACCACGACGAAAGAATCAATAAACGGCCTCAGAACTCTGTTCATCAAGTCCATGAAGATCGCGGGTGCATTCGTCACTCCGAATGGCATAACTAAAAATTCGTAATGCCCATGCCGAGTTCTAAACGCAGTTTTGTGCACATCTTCAGCTTTCACTCGCACTTGGTGGTAACCTGATCGAAGATCTATTTTGGAGAATACAGCTGCTCCTTGTAGACGATCGAACAAGTCGTCAATTCGAGGAATCGGATACTTATTCTGAACAGTGACCTTATTCAGCTCCCGGTAATCGATACACATTCTCATCGATCCATCCTTCTTCTTTACCAAAAGTACTGGTGCTCCCCAAGGTGACGCACTAGGTTGAATAAAGCCTTTTCCCAACAGTTCCTCAATCTGCCGTTTCACCTCATCCTGTTCCACAGGAGCCATCCTATACGGTGCCTTAGAAATGGGTGCACTTCCCGGTTGAACAGTGATGTTGAACTCTACATCACGATGCGGAGGTAACCCAGGAAAATCTTCCAAGAACACTGTCGGATAGTCCCGAACCACAGGAATCCCTTGCACTTCCGCAGGAGTCTCTTCCTTGCAGATAGTTGCCACCAGCTTAGAACACTTCTTCTTCCCTTGGAATGTGACTTCAGGTCCACCTGGAGCCTTCACTGTCACCGTCTTGGTCTTACACTCGATGCTTGCACTGTACACCGACATCCAATCAATGCCAATGATAACATCGACTCCCAAGATAGTCAGCTCGATCAGATCAATGCCAAAGATTCGATCTCCAATCACTATCTTGCAATCAGCATAATACCGATCAGTGGTTAAAGTTTCCCCTGATGGAGTAGCTACTGCTAAGATCTTGCTTGGAAAAATCTTCGGTTTAACTCCCAACACTTTAGCAAACTTTGGAGACACAAATGTATGAGAGGATCCAGTATCGAACAATACAACAGCTTTCATTCCATTAAGATAGAGTTCGCCTGTTACATAATACACACCATTACATAACAGTCTCACTAAACAACGGGAAAAGAAATGACAAAACTCTAAACACCAGCCCTCGTACCAGAGATGACCTGATCTGCCTCATCAGCATCAGCTTCCGTTAAGGCAAATACTCGCCCTGATTGGTACGGCCTCTTTCCAGCCTGCTGCGTTGGTGCGTTGCTATTTCCACTCTGTAGTTTGGGACAGTGAGATTTGTAATGCCCCGTTTCACCACAGTTGTAGCAAGTCACCGCAGGAGGTCTCATCACATTGTTTCCAGGTCCTCCAGCCACACCAACAGCGTTCGCCCCTGTCGGTTTGAACCTCTGTGCAGATGGTTGTCCCTTGAAACTCCCAGTATGTGCAGGCCTCTTTCCAGACTGCCAGTTGTTCCTCCGGTTCTGAACAACTTGGAACTGCTCCATATCCGCCTCCGTCGCTGCTGCCCTCTTGACCAGCTTGTCGAATCGCCTGATACCAAGAGGTATCATCCGGGACCTCAAGCTCGGCCTCAGACCATGCTCGAACATGCGAGCCTTCTTAGCTTCATCCATCACCAGTTCTGGAGCATACCTGGAGAGCTGAGTGAACTTGGTTTCATACGCTCTCACCGACATGCTGCCTTGCTGAAGTGATAGAAATTCCATTGCCTTCTTCTCCTGGACGTCGGAGGGGAAATAGTGACTGCGGAATTCTTCCAGAAATTCCTCCCAGCCAAGCAACAAGCCTCCCATGGTCCTCTTCATGGATTGCCACCAAACCGCCGCATCCTTCTCCACCTGCAAAGTCGCCAACTTGACCTTGCTACCCTCAGGGGTCTCCAACACCTCAAAGATCGTTTCCACTTGACGGATCCAGTTGTCAGCCGCATCTGGGTCTGACTTTCCCTCGAATACAGGTGGTTTTATTCTCTTGAATGATTCCACCAGCTTAATCGCCTCGGGCACTGGATTCGCCGGCCCCCTTCCTTGGTTCTGAGCCACTGCATTAAGCGTCTGGTAGACCCTTGCAAGTTCAGTCTCCAGATCCAATCCTTCCCCATTCCTAGCTCCTTTTCTCGACATATTCTGATGCAAAAGATCCGTCAAATTCGAAGTATATGACAAGAATTTAAGCCAACTTGCATTTCATTGAATTCCAAAGTTTATACATTCGAATTTAAAAATATTTTTGACATCAGAACGGAAAGAAATAGAAGCTACAACAATCTAACTCCTACGGGTCCTCTTCGCTGCTCGAAGTTCTTCCCGTAGTTCCTCAACTTCATCCTTCAGCACATCAGTCAGGTTCTTTCTCTTCTCGAGTTCCCAAACCCGATGACTAAGAACAGAGAAGTCGTCCTTCCGTTTCGCCAGCTGAGCCTCCAACAATCCGACTCTCTCTCGCAGTGTCTCAACCTGCCTCTGAAGAGAAGTCACAAGACCACTTGGAACTGGTTCTTCTTCTTCGTCAGAAGAAGAGTCATCAGATGAATCCGGAGGTGGGGTGATCTCTCGGGATTCAGGCCATTCTTCACCGTCAGAATCAGCTTGCCCTGGATAGTACTCGTCCTCGGAATCTGCCTGTCCAGGATGGTACTCTTCCTCAATGATATGCCAGTCGTTGCCTCCAGCAGGGTCGAAGTGATCAGCCATCTTAGAAATAGAGAGGAAGAAGCATAAATCATAGAGCAACACAAATGTAATTCACTTACATTTAAATCTCTAGACTCAAACACACACTCTAATGTCCACTTCTAGGGTGTCGTTCCCTATAAATTTGTACAAGTGTGAAAGCGTAGAAAGCGTGGCTCTGATACCACTCTGTAACGCCCCGAATCCCAAATATACTGAATTCGAGATGTTCTACAGGATCTTTTCACTTTCTTTAGTACAATTTTACAGGAAAATTAAAACTTTTCATCATACATCAGAGATTACATCAATATTACACTTTTCTTTTGCACAGCGGAAGTAAAATACAACAATTGAATAAAAAGTACAACAACATGGTACAATCTTTAAGCATCTATTCTTCTTTAATCTTTAACATGACATTTACCTGCATATAAGACTGTGGGTACGTCAGTTTATTCAACCGACGAACATTATACACGGCCATCCTCTCAATGCCGGAAATAGTATAACTTAACTTTCCATATTTAACAAACACAAACTTGTCACATTCAAACTAAAGGGACTACCCTATTGATGTCGTGTTGTGATTGTGCACTTAATCCTTAATGCATTTATTTATGTTACATGACACTAATGCGCACTTGTTCGGATTCTATGCATCCCATACTACATAGGTCCGAGGGCAAGCCCTTATTCGTTCTTCATCTTTATAGGGTTCAATCCCCCGTTATGATTTAGTCTACTACTGTAATTACGGTAAGTATCCTAGATGTTATCTGACCTACGAACTCATGTCTAGGCACTCTGGAGTAGTATCCTCACCCAGACTCATCATAGGAATTCCTGGGATACGCTCTCACCATAAACATGACACTACCCGTAGTCTTCAAACATCCCACGAGCGTCGCCACTGGGACGGTACTCTGGAGCAGTATCCTCACCCAGACTCGTCATGGAAATTCCTGGGATACGCTCTCGCCGCTACCCAGGGCCCTCATACTCAATGTTTTTCTCTTACTTTCATCACATCTTCACTATGCACTAGTCCTTAGTTTTATTAAAAATCATGAACAAAATTAATCTCTAGAGTTAAACTCTCCATCAACCGGACTTATTCATTCATTTCCTCATGACCAACCTTGGTCTAATTTTCATTTCAACTCAATTCTCAATGCCGGGGAGACTTAGCTACTCTATTTCAAATTTTATTTCACAATCTTCAACTTATAAAAATTTCCATGTTGAGTTCTCATATTCACATGTACATTCTCTTTTCAATTCATGATTTTACTTTTGTTCACAAGTCCATCATTGCACATAAATTGCATATACTTATCAATTATCACATCACAATAATTCCACATTACTAAACAATATGCACACTTCATATATTGTTCCACAAGTGAGAAAATGATTGCATCATGTCACATAACCACATTTCTTTTTGCCAAACCAACTCTTAATGTGTCAATTCACTTATTCTTTCAAGTTATAAATTCATATCAATAATCTATATAGAACCATATGTCTATTTGTGCATTTTAACTCCAAACCATAGTTAAATTCATTCAAATAATCCCCAAACTATTTTTAGAAAGTCCCTTACATTTTTAGGAGAATATACATATTTTTTTCATAATTTTTCGATACATAAAATTCCAAATTTTTTTTTTTTTCATCTTGCCGATAGCAAGATTCGAACCCAAGCACACCACCGACACAGCCCAGAGCACAGGCCACTAGGCCGGTTGCCGCCACAGTTTAAAAGGCAACTGAGAGCTTTAAATGCTCTCAGTCTGCTGTTTAATTCTTTTGAAAGACTTAAACAAAATAATGTTTGATCCTGGGATTCGAACCGGTCACGGCAGAGACCCAACGTGACGCTGTGACCACTCGAGCTACATGCTCGGGTTGTTACAGTGTGCGTTAAATTCTTTTTAGATTAATACCCACTGTTATAAAATTATTTCAATGTTCAACCAAACTTTGTTTCTTATTGCTTTTGCAAAAATCACTGAAAATCTCCAGATCAATTCTCATTCATATGAGTTTCATACCAGTAAGATAAAAATAATTTTTGTACTAATAAATTATATTTTTCACTCTAGTCAAAGAATTGTTCATTAAGCTAATATATTTTTAATTTTCGACATTGGTTAACACTTAATCTTCAAATCTCTTCTATCCAAAATTCCTTATACAAATTTGCTAATATTAATCTTTCATCTAACACATAAATCTACTTCCTTTGAATTTGTCCAACCCCACAATAATTAAAGAGGGTTCTTCACAAATTAGCACTAACAAGGTATTAATTTTCTTTTTCATGCAAGTAGTGATGGCAAAAATGTGTTTTCTTTAAATCAACATATACTTCTAGTTCAATCATGTGCATCACAAAAATATATAGCCACTTATCAATTATCATGTTCACACATCAAACATACAAGAAAGTTGCTCCTTCAAAAAGCGTGCTCTTTCTTAATCAATTTGCATGCTTCAATTTTTCAATTAAACTAACATCCTCATTAGTATTCTCAAGCATCAATAATATCATCATTCATTTATTCTAAAGAGCATGGAGAATTTTACCTACAACTTAATTAACAATAATAATCACATGCAAATTTGTTCATTAACATACTAATCAATTTGTAAACTAACTTTCCATAAAAAATGTATTTTACTAACATTTTCCATGAATCATTTTTAATTAGGAACAAAGATAATCAACTCACTTTGTAATCACATTCTTATGGCATACAATCACACATAATTCGCAGATCACTAATTCAATCAACTAGAGATCATTTATTCAATTAAAAGCGCATTCTTATTAATCATTTTTCATGCCATTTGCTAATGGGATCTAGCATATACTTCTATATTAGAAATATGAAATGTTTACCCACCTTGAATGGAGAGAAAAAGAAACACACAAAGCAACCAAGTCCTTGCAACACGATGCACCTCCTCCTAGCCGAATGCGAGCACAAGCTCCAAGCCACCAAGCAAAACCGAATGCTTCCTCTTGTAGTAGCCGGCCACTCCTCCTTGGAACAATCAAGCAATCCCACACAATCTCTCTATCTTTTATAACTCACACTATTACTAATTAAGACTATAATTGGGAAGTATGTAATTGCATATGAAAATAGCCATGAGAAGGGGGGTATTTATACTTGAAATCAAGTGAAATGGAGGGCCAAGATTGATTAGGTGGTTGTAGAATGAAGGGCCAAGATTAGAGTAGGAGTTATAAAAACTACCCACACCCACAAAACTACCTCCATGAACACCATGATTAAATTCAAAATTCCCTCCCAAAAAGATGCAAACCGGCCCTAGAAGGAAAGTGTGCATTGCACGTGTACGTGTAGTGCACGTGCATGCAACTAGGCCAAATTTGTACATTTTAATTTGTACAAAAATAAAATAATGTTAAATTAGTCTTCTACATGACAAGTTTTAATTAAAAATAGATTAATTCATGGGCTTTATTTTTGGGCCAAAATAGTTTATTAAAATAAATAAAATAAAATACATTTGGGCTTTTAAGAAAAAGGCCTTTTTAATTAAATTAAAATAAGGCTTTCTATTTGTTTAAAGAAAGGCTTTTTTGTACAAAAATAATTTGAGGAAATATATTTAAATATTTATACACATCATAATAAAATAATCCAAACAAAATATTGCACGTGCACACTACGTGCAAAATAAATAATTCTTCATTAATTGAAAAATCAGGGTATTACACATCCGACCCATATCACAAGCCCCACACTCCTAGAGGGCTGGGTGACCCAGCCGTGTAGGAGTGGTTCTTCGCCTATGTAGGAAGAGCAGGGTGGTGGGTGCAGTGAGAAAGTAGGATCTGCTACTTCCAGAAGAGGCTAGGGGGTAGGAGGAAGGGATCCCTTATTGGAGTTTGTGCAGGATGCTAAGCGTAGAAGAGTCAGAGTGACGCTTGCCGAGCCTTAGGGTCGGCAGACGAGCCTCGGGGTCGGCGGACGATCCTCTTGCTAGTTGGAAGAGCGAAGGGACGTCGAGGTCTGTCCGATTGGAGCTCGGTTTGCTGAGCGTCTGGGGTCGGTAGAGGAGCTCCGAGGGTCGGCGGACAAGCTCTTGCTTGTGGAATATTGATGGTGAGTGGGCGAGCTCCGAGGGTCGGCGGACGATCCTCTTGCTAGTTGGAAGAGCGAGGGGACGTCGAGGTCTATCCGATTGGAGCTCGATTCGCCGAGCATCTGGGGTCGGTAGACGAGCTCTGAGGGTCGGCGGATGATCCTCTCGCTAGTTGGAAGAGCAAGGAGACGTTGAGGTCGGCAGACGAGCTCTTGCTTGTGGGACAGAGGAGGGTTTCGGGGCTAGCGAATCCATCTGAGCTCCGAGCCTCCTATGAATAGAGGAGGGCTCTTGGGGCTCGCAGTGTTATCCGAGCTCTGAGCCCTCTATTGAATAAAAGAGGTACTTTGGGGCTCGCGGTGTCATCCGAGCTCCGAGCCCCCTGTGAATAAAGAAGGGTGCTTTGGGCTCGCGGTGTCATCTGAGCTCCGAGCCCTCTGTGGATAGAGGAGGTGCTTGGGGCTTGCGGTGTCATTCGAGCTCCGAGCCCCCTGTGAATAGAGGAGGTGCTTGGGGCTTGCGGTGTCATCCGAGCTCCGAGCCCCCTGTGGATAGAGGAGGTGCTTGGGGCTCACGGTGCCATCCGAGCTCCAAGCTTCGTGAACAATAGAGAAGGAGATTGTGGCTCGCGATGCCATCCGAACATCGACCCTTCTGTTGAATAGAAGAGGAATTTGGGGCTTGCGATGCCATCCGAGCTCTGAGCTTCCTGAACAATAGAGAAGGAGATTGTGGCTCGCGATGCCATCCGAGCGTCGACCCTTCTGTCGAAATAGAAGAGGAATTTGTGGCTCGCGATGCCATCCGAGCATCGACCCTTCCGTCGAATAGAAGAGGAATTTGTGGCTCGCAATGCCATCCGAATGTCGACCCTTCTGTTGAATAGAAGAGGAATTTGTGCCTCGCGATGCTATCCGAGCATCGATCCTTCTGTTGAATAGAAGAGGATTTTGGGGCTCGCGATGCCATCCGAGCTTTGAGCTTCCTGATCAATAGAGAAGGAGATTGTGGCTCGCGGTGCCATTCGAACGCCGACCCTTCTGCTGAATACAAGAGGAATTTGTGGCTCGCGATGCCATCCGTGCTCCGAGCTTGGTGAATAATAGGGAAGGAGATTGTGGCTCACAATGCCATCCGAGCGCTAACCCTTCTGCTAAATAGAAGAGGAATTTGTGGCTCGCGATGCCATCCGAGCTCCGAGCTGTGATGCTGTTCGAGTGTCGACCCTTCTGTTGAATAGAAGAGGAATGCGGGACTCGCAATGTCATCCGAGCTCCAAGCTTCCTTGACTTGTCGAAAAGTCTGCTTTGTTGGAAAAAGGCCTGGGGGTAGTTGGGTAATTTCACGCCCACTGCTGACGTCAGGAGCACAAGGATCGAAGCGTCTCCAGATCTTAGCGGCCGTTAGATCTTGATGATTAAGATCCAATGGCCAGATCTATTGCGGAAATCGAGGAGTCGCTTTCTCCTTATAAATCCCCTCCCTACTTTTTTCTTCCTCATTTCTTTACTCTTACTTTCCAATTTAACAAGAACAGGATCTTACTTGCCGTCGGCGACTTTTTCCGGTGATCGCACGGTATACTCTTCAGGTTAGTATTTCTGCTTAGTAATGTCGCGCTCTCAGTCCGAATCCGAGGCTAGCTCGTCGGGTCGCTCCGCGAAGGAATCCGAGTCAGAGACGTCTTCGTCCCTTAGTAAATAGAAGGTCAAGAAGGAGGTCCTGACAGACCCTGGGTCGGATGGTGGTGACGATGTAGTCTTCGTAGTGTCACCGCTAAGATCCCAAAGGCTGGGGAAGGAGCCTGTGGACGAGGGCGAAGAGGAGGAGGAGGAAGAGGAAGAGGAGGATGACGAGAATGAGGAGGATCAGGAGGATCAGGATGCCGAAGGTGAGGAGGATCAGGATCCCGAGGTTGAGGAGGAGCATGAGGAGGATCAGGATCCCGAGGGTCAGGGCGTCGTTGATGATAAGGATGATGGTGATGAAGGGGAGGGCGCTCAAGAAGGTGCTGGCGAAGGCATAGCAAGAGGGTCGGTCGGAGTTGGAGACGACCTTCCGCCTCTTCCACCTTTGTCGACGCCGTCTCCCAAGAGGAAGGCTCGTCCTCGTCGGAAGAAGAGGAAGTTAAGTCTTCCGGACAGTCCCCTTCCTCCGGACAAATATGACCCTAGACCGGGGCTCGAGTTTCCCCCGATCTCCTTTAAAAATTCAGGGTCGATCAGGATGTACCCTGATTATATCAAGGATATCGGCCCTGTTCCTCATGTGCCGGGCGAGGAGGGACGTGTGAAGATTCGGATGGACGGCATTCTGTGTATCTTGAAGGCGGACTATCTTCACATCCTGAGGGCTGCCTACTTCATTCCTCAGGAGTTTGAAGTCGTCATTCTGAGCCCCGGCATTCGACCCACCACAGCTCGCGCACCGGGATACTGCATCTTTCTTGAGGATGCCTTTGTATCGGGGCTGAGGTTGCCGCTGCACCCCTTTGTCAAGAGGGTTTTAAATTGGGCGAAGCTATGCCCAATGCAGTATGGCCCAAACTCTTGGAAACACTTGATTTGTTTCATTCTGAAGTGCCAAAAGAAGGGCATGAAGCCGAGGTCGACCTACTTCCGAACCATCCTAGGGATCAGCTCGCTCTGCGACGCGGAGGGGATATTTTATTTCTCGCCTACGCCGCATAAAAAAGTGATGCACGGCCATTCGGATTCCATCAAGGGGTGGAAGGAGAAATATTTCGTGGTCCGGAGCGAGAAGTCTTGGGGGATCCCGACCTCGTGGAATTTCTTCAAGCCCAACCACAAACCTCCGAAGCGCAGTGACTTGATCGAAAGGAGTGGAAGAAGGTTGAGAAGATCGTAGGTGGGCACAACATCGCGTGGCCCCGAGTGACGGAGCTACACCTGGCCCGGGCCGGATTGAGCCCAGCCGACCCTAGTATGTTTCGTTCTGAATTTTTGTATCTTTCTGCCTTTGCGTTAATGTTAGCCCTTCTTCTTTCATTTTTGCAGGGATGACATCCAAGCAAGTTGATGACAGGCACGCTTTGCTTGCTGTCGCCGAGAAGGCGAGGGCGGAGAAGAGGAAGAAGGCAGAGCAGGAGAAGCTGGCCGCCCCGGCTGGGGGGTCCACCAAGGGACCAGCCTCGGTAGCCGAGGAGCCTTCTCCCTCGAAGAAGTCTAAGAGGCATCACCCCCCCCACGCCGAGGGTGCCCCGGGATGCGGGGGGCAAGACTGTCGAGGCCCCAGGAAAGGGGCTTCTCCCACTTCGGCTTACTGCCAAGCAGATGGTGGGGCAGCAGGGGCTGCAGCCCTTTGCTCCCGAATGGTCGATCGTCCAAGGGAACACTGCTTGATGGCCCCGTGTCCATGGAGTTCGTCAGGAAGGCCGCCACCGAGCGGGATCGGATGGTGCTGGCGACGCAGACGGCCCACCAGGCCTTCATGCGCTGGTCTTAGGCGTCAGTCTCGGTAAGTGCTTGAGACTTCGTATATTTTCTTTTTTTGGTTTTGAACTTGGTGAAATTTTTTTCTAA
The DNA here is from genome assembly GCA_017893485.1 of Hemerocallis citrina. NCBI lineage: Eukaryota > Viridiplantae > Streptophyta > Magnoliopsida > Asparagales > Asphodelaceae > Hemerocallis > Hemerocallis citrina. Next base: position 55,243,343 of record CM030358.1, read on the forward strand.
CCTTTTCTTCTTTGAACAGGCGATGCTTCATGGGCAGTACTTTCAAAAGTGCTTGGAGGGGGAGGTCATGGTGGAGAGGAGGAACGCGGATAAATATCTCCGCGAGTTGAACAAGGTGACCAACTAGCTGAAGGAGGCTCAGCAAATGGCACTCGTCCACGAAGCCCAGATGGCCTCGATCTTCGAGCATCACAGTAATGACGTGGAGCGCCTCAAGGAGAGGATCGAAGAGGAAGCGGCGAAGGGACGGAAGGCCTTGAAGAGGATGGAGGAAGCCTCGGCGGAAGCCCTGATCATGGCGCAGGACGAGGCGTACGACCAGGTCAAGGAGCACTTCTGGAAGATTTATCCGGAGCTGAATGTGGATCACCTCCACTATGGTTGGCAGCCGAACCTTCCGCTGACCCCTGTCGGCGACGAGATGGGGGGCATCCAGGCTGAAGAAGAGGTTCCACTCCCCTCAAGAATAGACTAGTTTTTCTTTCTTTTTTGAATGTATATGCCTCTTGCGGACTGGCCACCGCGGTTTTGTACCACCATTTTTGAAAGTAATGAAAGAGCTTTTTCGGCCAAGGCTTCGTGACTTGTGTATTTTCTAGCTCTCCTTTGTGATGTTTGTTTTCTCTCGTCTTTTGATAGAAGCACAAGGTCTTAGGGGCCGACCCTATTTTCGCCGAGGAATCCCTGGTCCGAGCAGGGAAGGAGGCCATGGAGGCAGCTCTGGCTCGCCAACGAAAACAGGTTCGGGACTGAGCGGCCGCAGTGAACTATTTCATGAACAAGTCTAGGGAGCTTGGTCTGGAGGTGGCTCGTCTGAAGAAAGCCATAGCTGACCGCGACTGGTGGGTAATCGAGACGGACCGGTCCATCTCGGATGCCTCGAGCGGGCAGTCGACTTCGGAGTCTTTCCTTCGCGAGGCAGTTGTTGAGAAAGAGTTGGAGATCCAAAGGCTGAAGCTGGTGTTGGGCACAGGTTTGATCAAGGAGGCGAGCAACTCAACCCCGAGGCGGTCCCCGACATTTTTATTGGAGGCGGCCCAGCCTGAAGATGCGGGAAGCTCGATGGCAGGGGTCTTTTCCCTGGTCGGTCCGGCCGAGCGTGAGAGGAGCCCCGAAGGGAGCGCCGAGTTTGAGTTTCAAGCCGAGTGCGAGTGAGTTGTAATCTGTTCTTTGTATTTGTACCGACATTCATTGAGTTGTAAGCAATGAGTAATAATAAGAACATTTGATTTTCTGAATCTTGATAGTCTCGGTTACCGGGGAAGGTTGCCGAGCTCGTTGCGCAGGAGGTCACCGCCAAGGTGACTTGGCGCAACGGCCGCATACGTCGCGGCGTTTTGCCTTTCAATAAGTCATTAATGGCGACATTCCGCCTCCCCATGAGAACTTATGGCGATGTTTCGCCTTCTGCCATTTTGCATTCTCAGACGTAATAACTGCGCGCCTCAGGGGGCTATATAACCCCCACTCCTCCTTGTTGGTTGTTAAGAAGTGAGAGTGGCTGATCTGTCGCTCGACTTGGGTGCCTGCCGAGGACGGGTGCCCTGAAAGTAATATTTTTCCGAGGGCTCCGGATTGGAGGCACATCAATCACCTTCGAACAATTCGGGGTTCGGGCCTTAAGGGCCGTAAGACCCCGGGATGTTTGTTGGTGAGTGGTGGGCCGACCGATCGGTTCGAAGGATCGGAGAGAGCCGAGGGTCGGTGGCTCTCCTGCCATCCTCGAACAATTCGGGGTTTTGGGCTCGTGAAATCCGTAAACCCTGAGTTGTTCGCGGGCGAGAGGAGGGTAAACGAATGGGCTCGAAGCTCGGGGCATCTTTCAGGGACAGAGAGAGCCAAGGGTCGGTTGCTCCCCTCCCGTCCTCGAACAATTCGGGGTTTTGGCTTGCGAAAGCTGTAAACCCCGAGTTGTTCGTGGGCGAGAGGAGGGTCAACCAATCGACTCGAAGCTCGGAGCGTCCACTGAAGGCAGACGCTCTAAATCTTAATGGAAATTTTTGCTGAAGCAGACGTGGCAGTAGGTCGTAGCTGAGCATGTTGGTCGAGCGGCTTTGAAGAAAACCGTGGCCTTGTTCAGGGTTAACGATGAGGCATTACTTGTTCTTAGGAAGACGGCAAGGGTGTAGCTGGCGGTTAGCGCCTCATGCATAGGTTGATGGGCTTGAAGAAGCCCAAACCATGCTAGGGACAGGTGCCGAGCCCCCACACCAGGGAGAAAGCCAGTAACGGGCGTAGCTGAAGGTCGTCGCCAAGCATTAAGATCGAGGTGCTTTGAAGAAAGCCTCTGTCTTGCTTGAGGTCGACGCCGAGCTCCCGCACTTGTTCTCAGAAAGACGACATGGGTGTAGCTGGCGGTTGCTGCCTCGTGCATAGGTTGATGGGCTTGAAGAAGCCCAAACCATGCTAGGGACTTGTGCCGAGCCTCCACACCAGGGAGAAAAGCCAATAATGGGCGTAGCTAAAGGTCATCGCCGAGCGTTAAGGTCGAGGTGCTTTGAAGAAAGCCTCTGCCTTGCTCGAGGTCAATGCCAAGCTCCTGCACTTGTTCTCAGGAAGACGGTACGGGTGTAGCTGGCAGTTGCCGCCTCGTGCATAGGTTGATGGGCTTGAAGAAGCCCAAACCATGCTAGGGACAGGTGCCGTGCCCCCATATCGGGGAGAATGCCAGTAACGGGCGTAGCTGAAGGTCATCACCGAGCATTAAGGTCGAGGTGCTTTGAAGAAAGCCTCCGCCTTGCTCGAGGTCGATGCCGAGCTCCTGCACTTGTTCTCAGGAAGACGGCACAGGTGTAGCTGGCGGTTGCCGCCTCGTGCATAGGTTGATGGGCTTGAAGAAGCCCATACCATGCTAGGGACAGGTGCCGAGCCCCCACACCGAGGAGAAAGAAAGTAATGGGCGTAGTTGAAGGTCGTCGCCGAGCATTAAGGTCGAGGTGCTTTGAAGAAAGCCTCCACCTTGCTCGAGGTCAATGCCGAGCTTCCACACTTGTTCTCAGGAAGACGGCACGGGTGTAGCTGGCAGTTGCCGCCTCGTGCATAGGTTGATTTGCTTGAAGAAGCCCAAACCATGCTACGGACAGGTGCCGAGCCCCCACACCGAGGAAAAAGCCAATAATGGGCGTAGCTAAAGGTCGTCGCCGAGCGTTAAGGTCGAGGTGCTTTGAAGAAAGCCTCTGCCTTGCTCGAGGTTGACGCCGAGCTCCCGCACTTGTTCTCAGGAAGACGGCATGGATGTAGCTGGCGATTGCCGCCTCATGCATAGGTTGATGGGCTTGAAGAAGCCCAAACCATGCTAGGGACAAGTGCCGAGCCCCCATACAGGGGAGAAAGCCAGTAACGGGCATATCTAAAGGTCGTCGCCGAGCGTTAAGGTTGAGGTGCTTTGAAGAAAGCCTCCGCCTTGCTCGAGGTCAATGCCGAGCTTTCACACTTATTCTTAGGAAGACAGCACGGGTGTAGCTGGCGGTTGCCGCCTCGTGCATAGGTTGATGGGCTTGAAGAAGCCCAAACCATGCTAGGAACAGGTGCTGAGCCCCCACACTGGGGAGAATGCCAGTAACGGACGTAGCTGAAGGTCGTCGCCGAGCATTAAGGTTGAGGTGCTTTGAAGAAAGCCTCCATCTTGCTTTAGGTCGATGCCGAGCTCCCGCACTTGTTCTCAGGAAGACGGCACGGGTGTAGCTGGCGATTGCTGCCTCGTACATAGGTTGATGGGATTGAAGAAGCCCAAAGCATGCCAGGGACAGGTGCCGAGCCCCCACACCGGGGAGAAAGCCAATAATGGGCATAGCTGAAGGTCATCGCCGAGCGTTAAGGTCGAGGTGCTTTGAAGAAAGTCTCTGCCTTGCTCGAGGTCAACGCCGAGCTCCTGCACTTGTTCTTAAGAAGACGGCATGAGTGTAGCTGGCGGTTGCCGCCTCATGGATAGGTTGATGGGCTTGAAGAAGCCCAAACCATGCTAGGTACAGGTGCCGAGCCCCCGCACCGGGAAGAATGCCAGTAACGGGCATAGCTGAAGGTCGTTGCCAAGCGTTAAGGTCGAGGTGCTTTGAAGAAAGCCTCCGCCTTGCTCGAGGTCGACACCGAGCTCCCGCACTTGTTCTCAGGAAGACGGCACGGGTGTAGCTGGCGGTTGCCGCCTCGTGCATAGGTTGATGGGCTTGAAGAATCCCAAACCATGCTAGGGACAGGTGCCGAGCCCCCATACAGGGAAGAAAGCCAGTAACGGGCGTAGCTAAAGGTCGTCGCCGAGCGTTAAGGTTGAGGTGCTTTGAAGAAAGCCTCCGCCTTGCTCGAGGTCGACGCTAAGCTTCCGCACTTGTTCTCAGGAAGACGGTACGGGTGTAGCTGGCGGTTGTCACCTCGCGCATAGGTTGATGGGCTTGAAGAAGTCCAAACCATGCTAGGGACAGGTGCCGAGCCCCCGTACCGGGGAGAATGCCAGTAACGGGCATAGCTGAAGGTCGTTGCCGAGCGTTAAGATCGAGGTGCTTTGAAGAAAGCCTCTGCCTTGCTCAAGATCGATGCCGAGCTCCTGCACTTGTTCTCAGAAAGACGGCATGGGTGTAGCTGGCGGTTGCTGCCTCATGCATAGGTTGATGGGCTTGAAGAAGCCCAAACTATGCTAGGTATAGGTGTCGATCCCCCGCACCGGGAGAAAGCCAGTAAAGGGCGTAGCTGAAGGTCGTCACCAAGCGTTAAGGTTGAGGTGCTTTGAAATAAGCTCCCGCCTTGCTCGAGGTCGACGCCGAGCTCCCGCACTTGTTCTCAGGAAGATGTGTATTTGAAGCTTTTCTGACTCGCAATGCTATCCGAGCGTCGAGACCCAAGCTTGTAAGGGAAGCTTTTCTTGCTCGCGATGCTATCTGAGCGCCGAGCCCCAAGCTTGTAAGGGAAGCTTTTCTGGCTTGCGATGCTATCCGAGCGCCGAGCCCCAAGCTTGTAAGGGAAGTTTTTCTGGCTCGCGATGCTATCCGAGCGTCGAGCCCGAAACATGTTTTTTATTGGTAACAAAATATGAAGCCACAAGCTTATTTTAACAAAGCTGGCATATTCACAACATATTGGAATTTTACAAAAAATAAGGCACGACGTGCCGACTACATTCTTAATAATTTACATGGTGGAGGCTACTCCACTCCTCCTAAGAACTTGATGAGGTGCTCCACATTCCAAGGCCTCTTGATGGCCGTGCCTTCTGAGTTGGTCAGGCGGTACGTCCCTGGGCGCACGACCTCCGATACTCTGTAAGGGCCCTCCCAGTTTGGGGCCAATTTCCTTTTCTGACCGGGATTGGATACCGTCAGCTTTCGGAGAATGAGGTCTCCGAGTTTGATGTCGGTGGGACGCACCATCTTGTTGTAGAACCTTTCAATCCTTTGTTGGTATATGCTCCTTCTAATGGCAAACTTCTCCCTGACCTCGCCTATGAGGTCCAGGTCGGCTCGCAGCTGTAGAGAGTTACTTGCCTCGTCGAAAGCCATGATCCGGGGCGAAGGGATCCCGATCTCTAGGGGAATGACGGCCTCCATACCGTATGTCAGATTGAAAGGCAATTCTCCCGTGGGGATTCTCTTTGTCGTCCGGTGGGCCCAGAGAATGCTTGGCAGCTCGTCGACCCATAACCCCTTAGAAGAGTTATCGAGTTGTTTCTTGAGGCCGTCGAGAATTTGGCGGTTCGCGTTCTCGGCCTGACCGTTGGACTGGGGGTGGCATACTGAGGAGAAGCACTGCTGGATCCTGAGATCTTTGCAGAACTTGCGGAAGTGCTTACCTGCAAATTGAGTCCCATTGTCCGTGATGAGCACCTGATCTGTGAAAGAAGACATGGGACACGTATCAGTCGTATGATCAAAATGAGAACAAATTGCACAAATTTTTGTTTAATTTTTTACACCGCCCATCGTAGTCATTGCATTAACAAGCATATCAATTTTTTTGTTCATGTTTACCATTTCTAATTGTATGTTATTACTACTGGAAATTTCGTAAACTCCCTGTTTTTTCGAAGTGCCTCTTCCCCTTGTTGAGAATTGCTGTGAGTTCTCGCTGAGTTCTTCAAATAATTCGATGGCCTCCTCACCACTTTTCCTCATCAAGATTCCGTTGCAAGCTAAATCCACAATTGCCTTGTTAGTATCATTTAAACCCTCATAAAATGCTTGTACCTGATCATCTTTAGGCATGTTGTGCGTAGGACACTTGAGAAGCTTGTTCTTGAAATCCTTCCATGCTTCGAAGAATAAATCTCCATCTTTTTGTTAGAAGAGTTGAATCTCCCTTTTTAGTTGTTTGGTTTTCTGGGCTGGGGAGAATTCTTTCAAGAACTTTGTTGCCAATTGCTCCCATGATTGAATTGATCCTGGTTCCAAAGAATTATACCACAATTTAGCATTAAGTTTTAAAGAAAATGGAAACAAGATTAACCTGATTTGTTCAGGGGTAAGCCCTTGGACGCTTTGTGTTCTGCAAAGAACAAAGAAATCTTGCAGATGGAGGTGAGGCTCTTCGTCTGGTTTGCCACTAAAGTGGGGAACCATGCTAAGTAATTGAGGAGATAGATGCATATTCCCTGTGACATTAGGTTGATAAGCAATGCAGGAAGGTTGCTCAATGTTCTTAGGTGTGAATTTGTTTTGCATTGGTACTCGAATTGGTACTTCCTCGCCCATTGTTGCTTGTGAATTGGGTCTCTGTACAGTCGACTGGTTCCTTGCAACAGTCGACGGGTTTGTTGCAGACAGCCGACCTAGTCTATGCAGAGTGCGTTCTGTTTCCGCGTCAATAGGTAGTAGCTCTGGACGAAGTGATCGTCTCCCGTGCATTCACCAAAATCCTGTAACCTAAAAGAAAAATACTTATTAATAAAAGAAAAGAAAAATGAAATAGATTTTACTGATTTGTAAGTTAAAATACTAAACAATCCCCGGCAGCGACGCCAAAAACTTGTTGTGCAATCCAGCTAACTAAATAAATAGATAATCTGGACACAAATTAAAAACCTCGCAAGTGTACGAATCATTTATAGAAGCGTAGTGACAAGCAAGGGTCGATCCCACAGAGATTGTAGAAATTAACTTACTAACCAATAAAACAGAAAAAAGAATCTTAAAGTGTTGTTCTAAAAGAAATGACAAGATTAAACTAGATCAAGTAGTTCTGAATCACAAATGTCTATTAAGTAGTTGGGCTTTGATCTCCACCTATAGTCAATAAGGCTAAGTCACCTTCTATACTACTCTAATTACTCATGTTCGTTCCTTTAAGGGCACGGTATCTACTCCTTAAAGTTGTTGTTTCCCTAAGCCAAGAATTAGGCATGGTATCTACTCTAATTCGTTTCTTTTCTTAAGTATTTAGCATGGTATCTACTAAGTTGCACTTAAAGAAAATATAGGAACAATGGAAACGAACAAACACTCGAAGTTCTAGAAATTGGTATCAGATCTAGATCCTTCAAGTTGATTAAACCAAGAACCCCTAAAGATTCCTTGTTACAAGCTATGAGCACGAGATACGGATCGTCTCTATGCTCATATAATAGATTCAGATTTATAATACGCAAACTTGATAATCTCAGGTTCTGCATGGCAGTCGACTTGCTGTCACTCTCAGTCGACTGCTCTTAGAACTTCTGAACAAGTTTGATTCATATTATAAATCTATACCAATACAATCAGGTTTAATCAATAAGTAATAGAGTAGCATTTAGAAGAATATAAGCATTACATGACTACGGTTTCAACCTACCCAACTATAAAATTAGTTCCACATAATAAGACTTTTATTGACTAACAGTTTCGAATACATGATTAAAATAAACTAGAAAGAGAAGAAATAAACTGATGATGTTCGGCCCGAGCCGTCGACTTGCTGTCACTCAGTCAACTGGATCGATCCTTCCAGTGTACTTGATCTCCTTCTTTCTTCGATGCTGATAGAATAATGCCTCCTGGTTGATGATTCATGATTCAGAGATTAAGTGATACCCTTAACTTCTTATTCCAGTCTTTTTATAACTTCTTTTGCCCACATCTGCAGATTTCAATTCTATCTCTTTACACGTTGAATATAAATTTTGAGTCGATCTTCTCACTTGCCAATCCTGGTTCTCCATCTTAATTAATGAAGAGTTGTTATTCGCAGACAACCTGGGTTTGGATAACTTAATCTTGCTTCGGATTTGGATGAGGATGCATCTTCAACTGTTCTTATCTTCTAACTCGGCTGAATACCAGTCGACTGGTTTGGAGTAAGTCGACTGTGCCGAGCACCGTCAACCTCTCTGTCCAGTCGCCTGTTGGAAGAACCAGTCGACTTATGCTCTGCTGTTTCTGTGTATCATCCTCAAAATCCTGAATGTGCTTCATTTTGCTGTTTTAGGCTGTTTCCTATGGAAAAGAGAAAATAAGAGTAAAATACCACATATAGAGCATTTAAATGTCCAATTGCATTAAGATTATTGTTCTTAAATGTGAATATTATTGGGTTCATCAAATACCCCCAAACTTAGCTTTTGCTTGTCCTCAAGCAAAATTAAACTACAAGCATCTCTTGAACATCTTGACCCTTCCAACTTTTACCTCAGAGAACTTGCTACATTAGGTGTCAAGGTTAGAATAAGCATTAAGATAGGTCTAAACAAGTTTTAATTCAAATGTTAATCACTTATTCACACGAATACTCAACTTGAATATCAAATAGTAGTGTGGCCAATGCCCAAGCAACATAATCATGATTAAGGTTAGCAAGCTCAACTATATTTCAACTCCAAAATCTCACCATGGCATACACTCCCAAAGAAATATAGTTCTTTGACATGGGACATTCAAATTAGATCTCGTGACAACTTTCATTACTTGGATGAAACCATATGCTTGATCTTACTACTACATCTTCACACCATTGATTTGCACACTACTTGGATTTGATTTGCACACTACTTGGATCAAAAGGTCTTTTATAGGTTGTAATGGGGCCTTGGGTGAGGGTTTAATCAATGAAGGGAAAAAGGAATACAAAATTCTAAAGAGTTAGTAGAGCAACTTGCGTTGTTCTAAAAGAGAATTTTTTTTATTTTTTTATTTTTTTTTATAATATTTAAGGCCATATATCACAGGCCAACACCTTTTCCCTCATCCATAACTCAGCAATTTACACCTTTTCATTTTTTTCTTATGACAAATCCTCCAACTCTTCTTTATATTTTCATCCCCTTCATCTTGACATACCACATCTCTTTTACAATTCTTGCTCTACTAACTCCATAGATATAGGTAAGGTGACCTATTCATCTAGTCTTTGGTTAAGGATGATGTGTCTTACAAAAAAGAAAGCTTTTATAGGCTTCAAAGGAGTAACTAGTGGATAACTGATGTTGGGTAGGCTATTTGTCTTTGGTGATAGAATCTTAGGTGCCTTAATCATTTCCAAATTTTTATGCAAAAACCAAAAATAAGTTTCGAAAAGTAGCAAAAACAAGTTCTAGATCATCTCAAGAATGCAGTCAACTGAGATCTTCAAGTGTGTGACTCTCTCAAAAGAAATAAATAAGGCTCAAAAGCTCACAATTTGTGTAGTTAAGTTTACTCACAGTTGAACTTGCTATTCTCTTTCACAATCCGTTAAATTGACATAGCCAAATGAATGAAAGTTTCAAGTATGCTCCATATGATAGGTTATTAACATTTTTAAAGATAAAGACCACACTTAATACTTGTTCTCCACTCTCTACCTATAGTAACTGAGCTCATTTCTCATCATTGTTGTTAGAAAAGACTCAACATCAAAAGACTCCAAATGTGAATAACTACCCACAAACTTAGATGGAACATTGTCCTCAATGTTTGAAATAAAAATTTAAAATAGGCATAAGTTACCATCCGGTTTGAAGGAAAGAGAAATAAAATAAAAAAAATGGATAACGAGATAAAAAGAAATAAAGAGAAAGTGTAAGTACTCCCCTGAAAATTGGGTTGCCTCCCAATAAGCGCTGTGTTTCCTGTCTTCAGCTAGACTTGATGAGTTCATGGAATGTATTGAATGGTTTGAAGATTCACATCTTCCTCTTGCGGCTCAAGACTCATCTCAATATAAGGTTTCGTCCTATGCCCGTTCACCTTGAAAGTTTGATTTTTCTCTTTGCTATGAACCTCCAATGCTCCATGTGGAAAGACTTTTGTAACAATGTATGGGCCATACCATCGTGACATAAGCTTGCCTAGAAAGAGTCTTAATCTTGAGTTGTATATCAATACCTTCTGTCCTTCATAAAGCTCCTTCCTTGCTAGCTGTTTATCATGGTATATCTTGGTCCTTTCTTTGTACAACTTTGCATTTTCATATGCGTCGTGCCTCAATTCTTCAAGCTCGTTCAGTTGCAATCTTCTTTTGTCACCTGCTTGTTTCATATCAAAATTGAACCTTTTAATGGCCCAATAAGCTTTGTGTTCCAACTCCACTGGCAGATGACAGGCTTTTCCAAAAACCAGACGGTATGGTGACATGTCGATGGGTGTCTTGTATGCTGTTCTGTAGGCCCATAATGCATCATTCAAGCGTAGCGACCAATCCCTTCTCCTTGTATTTACTGTCTTTTCCAAAATGCTCTTGATCTCTCTGTTGCTAATCTCCACTTGCTTGAGGATGATATGGAGTACCCACTCTATGTGTAATCCCATATTTCTTCATCAAAGAAGCAAATGGAAAATTATTGAAGTGGCTCCCTCCATCACTAATTATTGCTCGTGGTGTACCGAACCTGGTGAAGATGTTTTTCTACAAAAACTTGACAACAACTTTGTGATCATTAGTTTTTGAGGGGACAGCCTCGACCCATTTAGACACATAATCCACACCCACAAGAATATATAAATAACCAAATGAGTTAGGAAAGGGACCCATGAAGTCGATTCCCCAAACATCAAAAAGCTCTATTACTTGGATGTTTTGCAGTGACATTTGATTTCTAGAAGAGATGTTGCCTGTCCTTTGGCATTTATCACAAGTCCTGCAAAAAGAAAAAGCATCTTTGAATACATTAGGCCAATAAAAACCAGATTGTAATACCTTAAGTGCTGTTCTTTTTGGTCCAAAGTGTCCTCCACATGCATATTGGTGGCAATGTTGTAGAATACTCATTTGCTCTTTTTCTGCCACACATCTTCTTATAATTTGATCGGGGCAGAATTTGAACAAATAAGGATCGTCCCAATGATAGTGCTTGCACATGGCCACCAGTCTCTTTCTTTCTTGACTTGTCATAACTGGAGGGAAAACATGAGCAGTGAGATAATTTACATTATCTGCAAACCATGGAAGTTGTATATTTATTTCAAATAAATTTTCATCTGGGAAATTTTCATTTAGTGGGGGCACAATTCTTTCTTCATCATGCAGTAATCTGGACAAGTGATCTGCCACAACATTGTCACTTCCTTTCTTGTCTCTAATCTCAAGGTCGAATTCTTGAAGCAACAGCACCCATCTGATCAATCTAGGCTTAGCATCCTTTTTAGCAAACAAATATCTCAAAGCAGCATGGTCAGTGAAAACAATGACTTTAGATCCAATCAAATATGATCTAAACTTCTCTACGGCAAAAATGACAGCTAACATTTCTTTTTCAGTAGTGGAATAATTAAGCTGTGCATCATTTAAAGTTCGAGAAGCATAGTAAATAGCATGGGGTACCTTATTTATTCTCTGACCCAAAACAGCTCCCAAAGCATAATCACTTGCATCACACATAAGCTCGAAAGGATGGTTCCAATCTGGTGCCATGATGATAGGTGCAGAAATGAGAAGATTTTTCAATGTAATGAAAGCATTTGTGCACTCTTCTGTCCATGTAAACTCAACATCCTTAGCTAACAATTCACAAAGGGGTCTGGGGATTTTGGAGAAATCTTTTATAAATCTTCTATAGAACCCCGCATGTCCAAGAAAACTCATTACACCCTTGACTGTAGTAGGAGGGGGTAGCTTTGATATGATGTCAATTTTTGCCTTGTCTACCTCTATGCCCCTTTTTGACACCACATGTCCCAAGACAATACCTTGTTGTACCATAAAATGGCACTTTTCCCAATTCAGCACTAAATTACATTCTTCACATCTCTTAAGTACAAGCTGCAAATGGTTAAGGCATTCATCAAAACAAGACCCAAAAACACTGAAATCATCCATAAATACCTCGATGAACCTTTCTACCATGTCTGAAAATATACTCATCATGCATCTCTAAAATGTAGCTGGTGCGTTGCACAATCCAAAGGACATCCTCCTGTATGCAAAAGTACCAAAAGGACATGTAAAAGTGGTTTTTTCTTGATCTTCTGGTGCAATAGCAATTTGATTATAGCCACTATAACCATCTAAAAAACAATAATGACTATATCCTGCTAATCTTTCTAACATTTGATCAATAAAAGGAAGAAGGAAGTGATCTTTCCTGGTTTCGTTATTCAGCTTCCTGTAGTCAATGCATACCCTCCATCCTGTGGTCATTCTTGTAGGGATAAGCTCATTCTCTTCATTCTTCACCACTGTGACTCCACTTTTCTTAGGCACTACATGTATAGGACTCACCCATTTGCTATCTGAGATAGGGTAGATGATGCCAACATCTAGTAGCTTCAAGACCTCTGTTCTTACCACTTCCTTCATGTGTGGATTGAGCCTTCTCTGTGCTTCCCTGCTAGGTTTTGCATTGTCTTCAAGAAGTATTTTATGCATGCATTTGGATGGACTTATTCCCTTGATGTCTGCAATGGTCCATCCTATTGCACCTTTGTGTTCTCGCAGTACCCTCAGCAGCTTATCTTCTTCTTGCGCACTCAAGTTTGCAGCAACTATCACAGGTAGCGTCTGATTCTCACCCAAATATGCATGCTTCAAGTATTCAGGCAGCGGCTTAAGCTCCATGTCTGGTGTCCTGGTAACAGAAGAAACAAAAGTGTTATCAGACACAAGATTTTCAAATGCACATGCGTCTGACGTACACCTCCATGTTACGCCTGATTTGATCTTTGAAGACTCGATTAACGAGCCTCTGGTAAGTAGCACATGCGTTCTTCAGCCCGAAGGGCATAACCCGGTAGCAGTAGAGTCCTCGGTCTGTAACGAAGGACGTCTTGGCAATGTCGAGAGGAATCATCCGGATCTAGTTATTGCCTGAGAAGGCATCCATGAAGGATAAGAGCTCGTGACCAGAAGTGGCGTCGATAAGAGCATCGATGCTGGGGAGGGGGAACGGATCCTTGGGGCATGCCTTGTTGAGGTCGGTGAAATCTATGCAGATTCTCCAGCTCCCGCTTGCCTTCTTCACCATGACGATGTTCGCCAACCACTCGGGGTAGCTGACCTCTTGTATAAAATGCGCGGACAAGAGCTTGTCCACCTCTGCATTTGCCGCCTGCTGTTGCTCTGGAGCGAACTTACGTCGCTTTTGGACAACCGGTTTCGACCCGGGGATTATGCTGAGTTTATGCATGATGAGATCCTCGGAGATACTGGGCATGTCAGAGGGTTTCCAGGCGATGAGGTTGACATTGCGGCGAATGCAGCCGATCAGGGCGGTCTTGAGGTCTGGAGTGAGGGAGCAGCTCACACGGAAGCGCTTCGACGCATCCCTTGTCTCGAACGAGACATCTTCTAGCTCGTCTGCCGGCTTTGGTTCTGGCTGGGTCCTCTTGGGCTGCAGCTCGACAGCATCGAGGGAAAATACACCACCTCCGATTGCCATCATGTAGCGCGAGCATGCGGCTTCTTGGTTTCCTCGGACAACTCCGACACCAGTGTTGGTAAGGAACTTCATCTTCTGGTGGTAGGCTAAGGGAACCGCCTAGAGGGAGCAGAGCCCCAGACGACCGAGTATTGCGTTGTAGGCTACCTTGACATTCAAAACCATGAAGTCCATGGACTCGGTCCTTCTGTTTGGTGTCATGCCCACCGTGACGTCCAGGGTGACGATCCCCTCTATTGTCACCGGTATGCTGGAGAATCCGTGCAAGGTGTATCTGGCCGGCTTTAGCTTATCACGGGAGAGCTTCAAGTTCTCGAATGCTTCCAGGAACAGGATGTTGACCGAGCTCCCGTTGTCCACGAGAATTTTCTGGGCCTCGAAGTTCACCATGCTGAGGCTGATGACGAGCGTGTCACAATACGGGAGCCGGACTCCCTCCAGGTCTTCCCCCGAGAAGGAGACAGTGAGTTGCTGGATCTGGGGGTAGAGAGGGCCCTGGATGGTGTTGACATTCCGGACGAATGCCTTGTGGGAAGTGTTGGATTCCCCTCCCATGGGCCTTCCATGGACGCAATGCAAGATTGCCTGACCCTCGGGTTCCTCGGGTTCCGGATCCCGCTCGGGGCGCTGTCGGGGTGCTCGAGGAGGAGGGGAATCCCTCCTGTTTCTGGTATCCCTCTGTTCTCGGGTGCCTTCTCTTTTGAATTCTCGGAGGTACCCTCATTGGAGGAGGGCCTCAATTTCTTCCTTCAGGGCACGACAATGGTCTGTGTCGTGCCCGTTGTCCCGGTGGAAGCGGCAGTAGAACCGCTGATCCCTCTTCTTGCTGGTGTTGTTGGACGGTCGAGGGGGGAACTGCACGAGGTCCCTGTCTTCGATTGCCAAAAGAATGGTGGACACATTCTGCGTCAGAGGAGTGTACCTCTCGAAGCGAGGGGCCGGCGGAACCATCTTCATGGCACCCCCGTCTCTCGGAGCTTTCTTTGCTGGCTCGACCTCGTTGGCCTTGCGCTTTCCTTTTCGGGAATTTCCCTTGACTCCTCTGGTTTTAGGGCTTCCTCGGCCCGGATGTACTTCTCGACCCGATTGAGGAGGTCGGAAAAATCTATGGGGGGCTTTTTTGCAAGGGAGGCCTTCAGCTGACCATGCCGGACGTTGTGCCGGAACGCGGCTGAGGCAACGCCAGGGTCGAGGGAGGAGACCGACCTTACCTTAGCGGTGAACCTTCGGACGAATTCCCGGAGTGAATCCCCTTCCTTCTGCCGGAGGCCAAGTAGGGACGCACTTGTCCTTTCGGCCTTCCGGCTGGTTACAAAGTGGGCAAGGAAGTTGCCCTCCAACTGGTCGAAGGAGTGGATGGAGCTGGGGGTGAGCTTGGAGAACCATTCCCGGGCCGAACCCCGGAGGGTGGCGGGGAAGGCTTGGCACAGGAGGGGATCCGATGCACTGTGAATCATCATGAGGGTTTTGAAGCCCTCCATGTGATCAGCAGGATCGCCCTCGCCGTCATAGGTCTCGAATTGAGGTGGACGGAAATTTTGGTTTATTTCCGCCTGTAGGATGAAGGTGAAGAAGGGAGGACGGACGGGTCTGTATCCCTGAGTCGTCCTTGGGCTGCCGTCACCGAAGTGGTTGAGGCGGTCTTCCATTTCTTGGAGGCGCTTCAAAATGTCATCGTCATACTCCGGTTGGAAGGTAGGGGGCGAGATACGCTGGCCTCGGCATCCGAGTGGGTGTGAGAACGGCAGACGTTCTCATCGATGGGGATCCCTCAGATGGCCCCTAAGATTTCCTTCCGGAAGTCTTGGAACTCCTGGTGAGTGACCGGGGCCCGCTCGGCACGGTTTGGTTGAGTCGGAGGTCGACGTCCGACACGGCTGAGTGCCGGCCCCCGTCCTTGGGACGGTGGTTTTGGATGGTTCGGGGCCGAGTTGGAAGCGGTCCCTCCCCTACTGCGGCTAGCCTGTCGGTTTAGGATTACCCCCCGTAGGTCGGGCTGGACTGGACGGGAGGCACCCGACTGGGGTCCACGACTGACCCCCTTGTTGTTGGATGCAGGAGCATCGGCGACGACGCCTGGTGGAGGCACGTGCCTACGGAACCTCTTCGTACGCTGCATCAGGTTGGCACGTGGTGGAGGCACGTCTTGCCGACGCGTAGAGGTAATAGCTCTTGTGGCTTTGAGTGCCATGTAAGCTCGGATTGACGGGGCACCATTGGTGGCAGAGCTCGGGTCGACGTCTGCAATAGAGTTTTCCACAGACGATGCCAACCTGATGCAGTTTGTTTTTAGGAGGCGCGTGGATGCACCAGGTGTGAGTTCTCACTCAATTTGTATTGGTGGAGGAAGCTCCGGTGCGGACGACCCTCAGCTAGGCAAACAGTACGAAAGTGAGCTTGAGTAGGGTGGAGGCTGGATGCTCGGCTCGGATCCAAGGTCTCGTGTACCTGCAGACAGTCTAGAAATACCGGGATTGGTCCCGGTGACAGACCCTCCGACGATCTAGTCAGCTACTGAAAAGGAGTAACAGTAACTAGGGTTTGAGAGAGAGAGAGATTGATTACCTTGAGAAGGGGTAAAGGGTCTGGTATTTATAGGAGAAGCCAACCAGGTCTGGACCCGTTTGAGGCCGGGTCTGGACCCGGTTGCCCGTGGGGCTGAAGCAGTGGAAACCCGGGCTGTATAGGGCTGACGTGGCAGAGACCCGGGCGGTTTTCAGGCTGACGTGGCAGAGACCCGGGCGGTTTTCAGGCTGACGTGGCAGAGGCCCGAGCGGTTTTCCGACGCTGACGTGGCGGATCCGGATGATCCGGGGGTGCAGGTTTCCTAAGGGGATCCTGTGGCCCAGGAGGGGCCACGTCATCCGACCCATATCAATACTAGAGTTGCCCGTGGGCACGTGCCTACGGAACCTCTTCGGAACGATACAAAACACGAAAAGCCATGTAAACAGTAAAACAATAATTATGTAGCTCAAGTTTGAATAGTATGACAATAATTAGTTATAAATAAAAGTATATGTTTCCATTAGTATATGTTGAAAAATAATAACTTCTTAGAACTTTAAGTGTGGAAAATAATGAAATTTAATTGTTGAACAGATATAGTTTTCTATTAAAAATTCTGAAAATTTACAAAACTGAAATCTTAAAATCTAAATTTCTAGGTAAATAAAGAAAGAATGGGATATATATATATATAAGGCGTGTGGATGCACTAGGTGTGAGTTCTTACTCGATTTGTATTGGTGGAGGAAGCTCCGGTGCGGACGAACCTCAGCCGGGCGAACGGTACGGAAGTAGGCGGGAGTGAGGTGGAGGCTGGATGCTCGGCTCGGATCCGAGGTCTCGTGTACTTGCAAACGGTCTAAGAACACCGGGGTCGGTCTCGGTGGCAGACCCTCCGACGATCTAGTCAGCTACTGAGAGAAAGTAACAGTAACTAGGATTTGAGAGGGAAAGATTGATTACCTGGATAAGGGGTAGGGGTCTGGTATTTATAGGAGAAGCCAACCCGGTCTGGACCCATTTGGGGCCGGGTCTGGACCCGGTTGCCCGTGGGGTTGAAGCGGTGGAAACCCGGGAGGTATAGGGCTGACGTGGCAAAGGCCCGGGCGGTTTTCGGGCTGACGTGGCAGAGGTCCTGGCGGTTTTCCGATGCTGACGTGGCGGATCTGGATGATCTCGAGGCACGCGTATTCTGAGGGGATTCTGTGGCCCAGGAGGGGCCACGTCATCCAACCCATATCAATATATATATATATATATATATATATATATATATATATATATATATATATATATATATATATATATATATATATATATATAGGGAAAGCTTCGGTTGAGCACTACTCTAGTGCTCACCGCGTGAACACTAGGCCTTTGGGCATTCATATCGAAAATCCGAACGTTCACATTGATCTACACATCTAAATTAGTCTAAATATGTAAAATCAAATCATTTGAAATTCATTTGCCCATTCATTGAAGTGTTACAAAATTGTATGGCTGAAAATTATTGTTTTTATAGTCACATGATGGATGGGCAAATGAATTTCAAATGATTTGATTTTACATATTTAGACTAATTTAGATGTGTAGATCAATGTGAACGGTTCGGATCTTCGATATGAATGCCCGAAGGCCTAGTGTTCACGCGGTGAGCACTAGAGTAGTGCTCAACCGAAGCTTTCCATATATATATATATATATATATATATATATATATATATATATATAGAGAGAGAGAGAGAGAGAGAGAGAGAGAGAGAGAGAGAGAGAAATATGAAAAAGTAAAGAGAGAAGAGATAGATAGTAATAAAGTAATGAGTTTTTTAGGGGGGGGGGGATTTGGTTTTTGGGTTTGAAATTTTGGAGGAAAAATGTATTTTGTGAGGTTTGATATGGACCTCTGATTTTAGGGGAATTGATTGTGAGCCACTTGATAGCTTTCTTTGTAATTTATTATATAGATATATACCATTATATATATCTTTGAAAAATACGGGGTGTTACACATCCTCCTCCAAGTTGAAAACTTCTTTTTGGTAGATTTCTCGTGTAGCATGGTAGTTATCAAATATTTGTATGAATCTGGGAGTGAATATATCAAATTAAAAGCTTTATCCTCATTGTAATCTTGTGCGTGTATCGCCCTCAATTTAGATACCTCCTTATTGAATCCCACTATATGATCTTAAAGAGTAGTATCTTCATTCATTGATAAATGAAACAGTTTTATCTTCCAATGCATCTGATTCTGTAACGCAATTTCGAGTACTCAATTCTGAGTCTAGCCCATAAACTTGTCAGGTTTCTCTTGTACCTGACAATGTTAGTAAATGACAATCGGATTATACCTAAGGTTTTTGAACAAATCTCCTCCAACTTCTCATGCTTCATGCAAATTAGTCTCTCCTTACCTCCTTCTAGGGCAAGTTCGAAGCCCTGTTCAACCAATTACTTGTACATGTTCACCTTCCAGAGATTAAAGATGATCATACCGTCAAACTACTTGATCTTCGTGAAACTTTGAATTGTCATGTTCACCAAGGAACTCCAGGAACTTTTGCTCTAATGGCAGTTGTTATAAATTTACCACAACTGAAGAGTGGTTGTATAGAAATGATAACCGATCAATACAAACAATCAAGCAAGTAGACCAAACCAAACACATAACACAAACAATTTTGTCCTGGTTCGGGCGAACCTAATCTGGGGAGAAATAACCGAAATATTATTCAAATATAGAAAATATAAGAGTTACAATCACTCTCACCAAGTTCCTAGGTATCTCTCAAGGCTCACTAGAAAATTCTTGTTGTTTATAATGTAATACTCTAGAATGAAGTACTTGGTGATTTTTTCACACCTCTCAATGGAGGCCATTACCAAATTATATACAGATCTAGAAAAATGCTAGGTTGTAGTCTTAATACAATAACCATCCGATATACCCTAAAGAGAAAGTCATACGATAGGAACCGTAAAATCAAACTTGGAGAGAAAGTTGGGCTCAAACATATCCACCCAGAATCGGCCCAAAACTACAACAGCCGCCGCTGTCGGTCAACTGCTTAAAATAGAAGTCGGCCCTTAATTGCAGTCGACCGTTAAAATAGTTGTTGACTGAATCCTGCCACACTGCCGAAACAACAACTCTTCTCTACTTTAATTTCTGCTTTTAACCTCTTCTCGCTTCACTGTCTTCTCTTCACAGTAAACCTAGTATGTAAGACATAAACCCAACATGACGACCGGGAGTTATTCTAATCCGACATTGATCTATCTCTCAGTAGTCAAGCCAACTACAAGTGTTCTGAAAATGGAATAAGATTCATTGACATCACTTGTGTATGTCCAATAGGATAAATCACCTTCGCTTTATAGCATATGTACACTTGAATCTTTGATGTATTCTTGAATTGATACAATAGTTGGAGAAAGATTAGGGATGAAGAAGATAAAGATTAGAGGTTCGGTCATATATAATGTATGAGAACACTGTTTTCTGTTGAACTCTAACAAACAATCACATGTCGTATTTAAGTTTTGCAATAAACAATGAGATATTGTTCCCAACATAATTACTAATATGTAAGGCGATATGGAACTTCATATTCATATTAGGTAATTTTTCATATAGCGTACTTATACAAAATGGATCTCGTAATAGACGGAACCATTCACATTCATTTACATGTCAAAATATCTAGATATAAAAAATATCACCTTGTTTGGATGCTTCTGCATCATGTTTAAGTAGCCGCAAAATCAAAAGCTTTTCAATAACAAAACAACTGACACAGTGAGATAAATGGATGAAAGACCTCCAAACAAGTTTTCGTACCAATAAATCTTACAATACAAGAAACATGATGTATAAGAGAAACTTTACACTGGGTCTTATGTTTGAATGTTTGATATTGATGCGTAAGGATTTTGGTCACCTCAAACAACGTCTCCTTCCTTGAGTTCTCCCCCCCTTTTTGATCTCCCAGATCCCACCATTAGATTCACCTAATCCTCCCCCCCCCTTCTTTAAAGTTGCCCCTTTTGCCTTCCTTTGCAAACCCTTTTTGTTTCTTTGGAGTTCTCCCTCTTTCTTTGGACCACCTCTTCCCTCCCTCCTCTTTTTGCCTGGGGGTGTCCGCTGCCTTCGTTTGTTCGAGTGCCATTCTAGGCTTTTGTCTCCGCGCTCGCTTCAAGCTCGTTCCCCGCCCCTCTCTTAGGCTCCCTTCCTGGTGCGTCTTCGTTTCCTTCAGTTTCTCGTCATTCCTTGGTTGGATTCTTCAACTTGGAGCTTATCAGTGGCACGCTGTCGAGGTATTTCTTCACAAAGCACTGTAAGTCCCTTTAATTTTTGTACTGGACGTTTCTCCATTGTTTTTTCGAAAGAGTTTGCTTAATTGTCGTGCCCCTTCTTTTGGCACGACCATTTTACCTTTGGGTGAGACCCTCTGCGGCACCTATTTGGGTTTCTGCGATTCTATTGTCGCTTTGGGCGTTTCTTATTCTTGTTCGTGAGTGGTGCTAGTGCAGGCTCTTTGCTTGCATCACTCTACCTGTGCTGGTGCACTATCCTCTACCTCCTCTGTCCTTGAGGGATCTAGCATCTCGGAGTGTTGAATTTTGCTGTTCTCGAACTTAGTTTTCTACCTCTCCTTCTTTCTTCTCTGTCGCTTGTTCTGGTTCTCGGTGTTCTTCCACCTTCGTTTTTTTCACCAACTGCTATCTTCTTTAATCTTTCCTCCCCTCTGTGTTTGTTGTTTGTGGGCCTATATCGTAAGGCCCATGGATACTTCTTGGGTCGAAGTAGTGAAAAAAAAAGAATAATAAAAACCGAAAAAAATTCTCTTTCCAGGCTGCTCTGTTTAGAGCAGCAGGATATGGCCCAATTTAAGCCCATAGGCGCGAAGCTTCCTTCCGCCTTCCTATCTTCTAAATCTCGCCCTTCTTCTCTGTCCTCTCCATTCATTTCTCCCTATTCTCCCTCTCTTCATCGAAAGCATTTGTTGGTCTGTTTTCGTTGCTTTCAGCAAGGCCATTTCAAATTAGACTGCCCCTACAAGATGAAGTGTCTCTTTTGCAAGAAATCGGGACATGCTAAACACCGATGCTTTGCTCTTCAAAAGATCCTTGGGCTGCCTTTAGGAGTTCCCATCTCCGATCAGATAGTGAAAGCTGTGGATCTTAAATCTCTTCGCAGTCAACTGATCTCCTCTAAACCCCCTAAATCCCAGAAGCTGTCTGCCTCGTCCAGTGCCCCGCTGCTACCCACCCCCCCTCCGGAGCGTCGGCACCACGATTCTGCTCCCCCCTTCCGTTTCCTCTGCTCTGCCGGCTCGCAATGTTAAGCAGCCAATTCCTCAGGTTTTCTTTCCTAAATCTGAGTTAACAGATCGATTGGGTTATTTTGGTAACTTTGGTGCCATTTCTTTCTCTGGTGGTGCGGTTCCTTTCTACACGTTGAACTCTTTTCTTAGTAACTACTGCAATGTAGATGATTGGGAATGGGTCCTTTACAATTGTTCTAATGGTGATTTGGTTATCTATTGCCCCTCCTCAAAGATTCTGGAAGAACTTATTGCGGCTCCCTCTTTGACCATTGGCAACATCTCTTTGGCAGTCAGGCAGTGGGTTAAGATTCATTCATCTTGTCCAGCTCTTGCTTCCACTGATACCAAGGTTTCTCTTGTTGGTCTTCCACCGTTTTGTGATTCTCTTCGCCTTGTAGGAGAGATGGCTAAGTGTATCGGGGAAGTCGTCAGCATTATTTCCAAGGCTAGATTGGCTTCTGGTAGCCTGCAAATCGAGGTGACTTTTCGATGTTATACTCATCCGGCTCGTATTGAAGCTTTTAATCTTACTGATGGTTTTT
This sequence comes from Hemerocallis citrina, assembly GCA_017893485.1. NCBI lineage: Eukaryota > Viridiplantae > Streptophyta > Magnoliopsida > Asparagales > Asphodelaceae > Hemerocallis > Hemerocallis citrina. The sequence continues at coordinate 55,265,473 of CM030358.1, forward strand.
CCTCGTTTGCTGTATCTGTGCATTACCATGACTCTTCTCCTGTTGTTCAACGATCTCTTAGTCCTCGCCCAGGTACCAAGCCAAAGTCTTTTGGATCTGATCTCTCATCTCCTTTTCACCCTGGAACCTCTTCTTCGACTAAGACTAAAACCCCCAAGCTGAAAGAGAGTGTTGCTGGTGCATCTCGCAGCAAACCTCACACCTCTTATAGGCCTCCGGCAATTCTCCCCATCTCTAAAATCTCTCCTTCGATATCCCCCAACCTGGTTTGGATTAACCCAGAGTGTCAGACTGTGAAAGGCAGCTCTAGTGCGGCTGTTCCGGTCTCCTCTACCCCTTCTAAAGATCCTCAGCCAATTTTCTCCAAAGCGGCTCCTGTGGTTGAGATGCCTCCTCCTTCTGTTAAGGATAAGGTCCCTTCCTCTCAATGGCCTGCTTGGGAAGTTAACCCGAACTTTACTTCGGATTGGGAACAATTCCAACAGCTAGCGCACTTCCCTACGCCGAAAAAGTCGGATCCTGCTTTCTCTCCTTCTAAGATCTCCTCTAAACCCCCCATCAAAGGCTCTGATTGGGTTGAGCAGGACTCCCTCTTATCGGAAGAGGAAGCGGAACTGACTAAAGTTCAATCTAAGAAGGTACTCAATTATTTTCTTTATATGCACTTTCCTGAGAATTATTACATTTTCGCGGTCTGTTTTTTTAAGCTAGTACTATTGGGTTTCTCTTTCAATGCTTTCTCTATATTGACTCGTGGTCGGTCCTGTTTTGGGACCAAGGGTTTCACTCCTGTTTACCTTAGATGGGTGTCCATTTCTCTCGCGGCGAACGCTAGGGATTGTATGGAATCCCGTTCGCCCATTCTCTTTAAGTCTATTAATCACTCTTCCAATTTCTCAATTGATTCGATTAAGGCTTATTTCCCCTCTTCCTTACCTATTTCTTCGGATGCATCTAATGATCATTCCTCCCATTTTAAGGAGATGGATGATTCTGCTATCGATGACTTTACTTCTTCTCGCTCAAAACAACGTTTCATTAGGACTAGTGCGCGCCTTAGAGCTAAAAAATCCCACCTATCGGTTTCCTCTGACTCCCCTGTGCAAAATAGCAAGTCATCCCCTATCCATCAGCAGTCTTCGCCTGATCATTCATCTATGATTTCCTTTAACCAACTTGGTTCAATTTATGTTCCCATTTTCGATTCGCTTTCTAACTCTGAATTGGCCTCTTCTGCTCAAGACCTGGGTTTCTTGATCGATCCATTAGACTCTCCCCGTATCCTTTCTCTGAGGAGGCAGGAATATTCTAGAGTCTTGGAGCGTCGTCTTTTTAATGATTAGTGTTTCCTGGAACATCCGTGGTCTGCACTACCCTTCTAAGCAAAGGGCGATTTTTGATTTAATCTCTTCTTCTCGCTGCGATCTTATCTCCATCCAAGAGTCCAAGCTGGATTCCCCTTCGCCAGCGATCTTTCGCAACTTAGGTGGCTCCATTATCACCAAATGGATATCTCTGGACGCGATTGGATCCAGAGGAGGGATCCTCTTTGGATTCAAAGAGGCCCAGTTCTCTTTGTTATCAGTTCAACGCCTTAATTTTTTCCTTATTGTCCAACTCCAATGGGCTATTATCAATTGCTCGCTTACCGTCATTTCGGTGTACGGCCCTTCTACCCCTGAAAGACGCCCTTTATTTTGGAATGAATTCATTTCCTTACAGCAATTCTCCTCCGATCTTTGTTTTTTTTGCGGGGACTTTAATGTTACTCGTTTTTCCTCTGAAAGATCAAACCCGGTATCTTCCCTCTCCCAATCCTGCATTTTCAATGATTGCGTTCGAGACCTACAGTTATCGGACCTACCAATATCTGGTAGATCTTTCACCTGGTCTAATCAACGCGATCACCCCTCTTTTGCTAAATTTGATCGCTTTCTAGTGTCGCAAGACTGGATGGCGCGTTTTCACCAATCTTTCGTCCAGGCTCTTCCCAACCCTTCATCTGACCATGTTCCGATTGTGCTTCATTCCAACTTCTGTTTCAATTATCAGCACAAATTTTGTTTTGAAAAATTCTGGCTGCAAGATTAGTTCTTCATCAACCTTGTGTCTGAATGTCTTGCAACCGTCTCCGGTTCTTCCGAATTGGGCAACATTCTCCTGAAAATGCACGCCATCAAGCATGGGTGCAAAATCTGGCGGCAAGAGAGGCAACGTAACACCAACTTCCTTAAGGATTTCCTTTTGCATACCATTGAGGCCATCGACAAGATGGAAGAGTTGGGTCCCGTTTCTGATTCTTATCGTTCGGAACGTCGTTCTTGTAAGCAAGAGTACGCAGACATCCTCCACCAGGACCACATTAAATGGGCTCAAAGAGCTCGGGTCAAATGGATGAAGGAGGGTGACGCGAACACTGCTTTTTTTCACAAATTTGCTTCGCATAGACAGCGTTGCAATTGTATTTCCTCCATCTCGGCTCAGGGAGTGGAGTTGAATACCGATGATTCTATTCATCGGGAATTCCTTTCTTTCTATAAGAATCTCATCGGTTCGAAAAAACACCGCATGATGGAGCTCGATTGGCTTCATCTTTATGGTAACCAAGATCACGATCTTTCCTCACTCGAGGCTCCCTTCTCTATGGATGAAATCAAATCGGCGGTTTTTGCGTTAAAAAGTGACTCGGCGCCTGGTCCCGACGGTATCCCTGCTTTCTTTTTTCAAAAGTTTTGGGATCTGCTTAAGGCGGACTTTCTCAAAATGTTTCAAGACCTTCATCAAGGGAACTTTTCTTTTAACCGCATTAATTACGCTCACATTGTTCTCATTCCCAAATTAGCAGGGGCTCACCTAGTATCCGAATTTAGACCTATCAGTCTCATCAACACTACTTTCAAAATCATTATGAAAGTTCTTTCTTCTAGATTGAGTGCAGTCATCTCTCCCCTAATTGACTCAGCTCAATCTGGCTTCATCAAAGATCAATTCATTCTTGACAGTGTGGCTTCTGCCCAAGAAATCATATCCCACTGTCACAGAACTCAATCGGAAGGCATTCTTCTTAAGCTCGATTTTCAAAAAGCTTACGACAATGTCAATTGGGATTTCCTTCTGGACATTCTCATTTTTTGGGGATTTGGTCCCAAATGGATAGCATGGATTAAATCCAGCCTATTCTCTGGGACTTCTTCTTTATTCATCAATGATTCGGAAGGTCACAAATTCAAAATCAGATGGGGTCTCCGTCAAGAAGACCCCCTATCATCTCTACTTTTCTCGCTTGTTACGGATGTCTTTAGCAAACTCCTACGTAATGCTTGGAATTTGAATATGATTGAGGGTCTTGGCAGTTTTCCCTTTTTCGAGGGATTGCTCAACCTTCAATATGCCGATGACACTATTATTTTCACCAAACCGAGCATCCACTCTCTTCGTAATCTCAAGCTTCTCCTTTACTATTTTGAAATGGTGTCCGGTTTATCGATTAATTTCCAAAAATCCTCCGTTCTCTGGTTGGGTGGTACTCCCAACCGCCAAGTTGAGGTCTCCAATTTTTTCAATTATCCCGTCGCTTCTTTCCCGATTACTTATTTGGGCATTCCCCTCCGCTGGGGTAAGCTTCACAGATCGGACTGGTTTCCTCTGATTAAAAAAGTAGAGGCCAGGCTTAACGTATGGTCGAGCAAGCTTATGTCTCAAGGAGGCAGACTGACCCTTATTAACTCTGTGATTTCTGCTATGCCCCTTTATCTTATGTCTTTTTACTTTTTACCTTCCTGGGTCATTAAAAGAATTGATCAAATTAGAAGTAATTTTTTCTGGAATGGTTCTTCATCATTTAAACCGGGATCACACCTGTGTCAGTGGAAACTGATTTGTACCTCCAAAGAGGAAGGGGGCCTTGGTGTTCTAGATATCCGTCACCATAACATCGCTCTTTTAGGTAAATGGTTGTGGAAACTCCAGAACTCTGACCATTTACCTTGGATTCGATGTATTAGAGATTATCGATCTATCTCTTTCAATTGGTGGGAGTTTTCGGAGGCGACTCATCGTCTTGCCTTTCCTTTCTGGAAAGGTATATGGAAGGCTTCAGCCGCTTTCCAGTGTAGTTCATATCGTATTTGCCATGACAGATCTAGAGCCAATCTCTGGACTGACTTGTGGATTGGCAATACCACGCTAGCCACGGCTTTTCCATCTCTTTTCCATCTGGCAGCTTTGCCTAAGGCTACTATAGCGGACTCTTTCACTTTGATCGACGATACTCGATATTGGTTTATTCCTTTCACGATTGATCTTCCACTATCTTTGAATGAAATTTTTGATCATCTCATCTCATATCTCAATAGCTATGTATGGAGATCTTTCGAGGGCGTCGGTTGGCGCTGGTCTACTACTGGCACGTTTTCTGTTAAATCTTTTTACAATTTCCTTAACTCGAGAGGAGTGCGTTCGCCTATAGCCACATATTTCTGGGACTCTTAGGCTCCTCTTAAGGTTAAGATCACTTCTTGGCTTGCTTTTAATAACAAGCTTCTCACGGTTGAAATTCTGAACAAAAGAAATTTAGCTTGGGGTCAACTCTGCTCGCTGTGCACTCAGCACGCTGAAGATGTCAATCATCTTTTCTCTCAATGTCCTACTATTATCTCTCTATGGAAGATTTGCTCTCTTGCGTGGGGTATTGAATCTATTCCTCCAGACTTAGTTTCCGTTTGGTCTGCTATACCTTCAAATACCTCTTACCGTAGTGCTTGGATTTTGTTGGTTCATACCATTATTTGGGTCATTTGGAAGGAAAGGAATTGTAGATTATTCCAGAAGCGTAGTGCTTCCTCAACTGCGATGATTGATGAGTTTTTTTTCCTTTTTAAACTATGGTCTTCGGAATTGAAACCCAAAGATATAGTCCCTAATTCCCTCTATTTATTAGAAAATGCTTACCATTGTCTTCGTTCTCTTCATGCGGTTTAATTTGGATTGGTTTTAACGGACTCGTTTTATAACCATTTCTTCTTCTTCCTATCTTTATTGCAGGATTAACTAGTGCATCAGTTTGCGGCTGCCAGCTCTTTTCTCTGTTGTTTTACTGCTCGTCCGATCTCTCTCCCCCTTTTTTGCCAGTGCTGGTAGTTACTTTATATAGCCTTCCTAATATTTTGTTGGGTTGTTGGTTATTGTAATTTTGTGTTTGTTTTGCACCAGCAGCTGCTCTATTATTGTAGTAATCTTCCTGTTTTACTATCACCTCTTCTCTCTAGATGGTTATTTCAAGTTTTATTCTGCTTCTGGACTATGTGCTTTTGTATAATAGCAGACTATCGTTTTACGATATCTTTAGCATCGGTTTAGCTTATTTTGGTGTGATGGCCTTTCTTTGTTCGCTCTGCTGTAGACCTTTTTTCGATGGTTGGAGGCTAGTGTTTGGTGTCTCAATAATAGATGGCTGAGGTATGTGGTTTAAGGTGTAGCTGTGAGGGTTTTTTTTACCTCAGCGGATTTATCTATTGTGTTCTGTTTGTGCTTGGAGTGTGCTCCTGAGCCCTCTCATAGCTATCTGTCATTGTTTGCTCCAGGGTTATTATTGGGCTGGTTGATAATCTTCTTTTGTTCATCCCATTCTTTCTGATGTTATGTATGCTTTCCTTTTTGGCTTTTGGCATTCAAATTAGGGATGGTAGTGGCTGTTTCTATCAATCCCTCCCTATTACGTTTTGATAATCTTCTGAGTATGCTTCAGTTTGTGGTGTCTTTGAGCCTAATTTGCACTCTATATTGAGATGCTTCTTAGCAGCTCTCGTTGGGATGCTCGGGTTAGCAGTCCCCCTGTATTGCCTTTTTTCGTTGGCTCTTTGGCTCATTGTTTATTCACGGCTTTTGCTGATTGGGAGCTCGTTTGAGCCCCTTATGGCGTTTAAGCCTATGGTTTAGACTGGACCACCTCGATGGTCTTGGTTTCGATTGCGTTCGTTTGTGGCTTCTGTTTCTTTTTGGCAGGGATGTTGGGCTTCGTCTCTTTCACCGTTTTGCAGCGCTTCTTCATCCTTTTGCGTGCTGCCGCCATATCAGATACTGCTGTTTTTTCTCGTGATGCCTCCCCTGATCTGCTAGCTTGAGGTCGCGAGGTTTCGATTCGTTGCGTCGATGCCTGTAGCCTTCATGTCGCCGGTCTTTTGTTAGGATTTGGATGTCTGTATATACTTTGTTTGCTTCTGTTTGTATCTATGCATCTTTTGTGGGTTTTACCTCTTGTAAAGCGATGATCTGTACATTCTTTTGATTATAATATAAGCATTTTGTTGTGGCTGGAGTCGAGAGACTCTATCCTTTCTCATAAAAAAAAAGAAACATGATGTACAGTACACACCGTCAATTTAGAATCTCACTGTGCATGTCGAACATTCTATACAAAGAAAGTTTTCACTTATAACTAAAAGACTTTTTTTTTAAAAGAAAATGTGGAGTATATGTTGGAAAATAATCTATGTGGGCTCACATATGTGATTAAATGTATAACTGCTATTCTAAAGTCTAACCCAAATTGAAGTGATCTAATCAAGATTAAGTAATGGGTTAAAAGCATATAATTTAAAGTGTGATCGCGAGTATTCTAAAGTCGAAATCGTGAGTATTGACAACCGTTCGATCCCGCATGATTCTCGAGTTTTTAGAGGGCAAAACAGTAATTTCGCAGCAATTACAAGCCAAGGATCAGCACATGGGCTGCCCACAGGTCCATTTTCTTAGCTCAACTCACAAGGGGGCTGATTCGCAGCCCAACTGGGAAAGATTGGCCAGTTAATAATGGCTGGCAATCACACCCCGTAAATTAGGATGATAATAACTGATCAGCTTCCTGATTTGAGAGATCTTCCAAATTAGTTATGGAATCTTCCTAATAAATACTCCTCTCCTTGCCTATTAATACAACCCTACATCCTCCATTACCATGTAATCAACATTTTGTTTCCAAAACCCAGTTTTTCACTTCTGTGTTATTGACTAGACTATCGAAGGGTCTGTCACCGGGATCAATCTCGGTGTTTCAGGCTGTTATTGTAAGTTTTTGGTGGCCACCGGTCAGCGCAACTACCATAACACCCAAAAATATTTTCAAACAGTAGCCTCATATCAAGATCTGATCGACGACCAGATCTTAGCTCCCATCAACTCAAAGAACTTATTATCTGGTTGCTCCCACACTAAAAAATTAGCATCGGATTGGCGTCGAATCTTCAATAACTCAACAGACACGTAGCCTGACCACAACGCTCCACATGCATAAAAACCAATGGCTTATGTTGCACGATACGCGGGACGCTTCAATATATTCAAAACCTACGTGGCTTTCCACATGACCCGCATGTGATAACTAAGCCAAACCTGGAGTACCTAAGGAATGCAAAGTCCATGCCCTCAAAACTTTGCTTCAGAAGAGGCATAGATCCTCCTACTATCTCATATCTCCGATTGTCTTGCTAGATATCCCTAAATGGCACAAAACACCAGCTTCAAAAGATTCGGATTCTCTTACTAACTCATCCCTTGGATTGTAATTTGAGGCATCCCAGAATGGCGCAAAACATTACCTTCAAAAGAGGCTCGGATCCTCCTACTGCCTCATCCCTCGGATCGTTATCCGAGGCATCCCCAAATGGCGCGAAAAAGCTAGCTTCAAAAGAGGCTCAAATCCTCCTACTGCTATATCCCTCAGATTGTCATCCAAGGATTCCCCATAGGGCACAAAAAGCCAACCTAAAAAAAAAGCTCAGATCCTCCTACTGTCTCGTCCCTCGGATTGTCATCCAAGGCATCCCCAAATGTTGCAGAATGCCAACTTTAAAAGAGGCTCGGATCCTCCTACCGCATCGTCCCTAAGATGGTTATCTGAGGCCCTCTCAAAATGGAGCGAAATGCCACCTTCACTTCGGCTTCGAACTGCCGAACCTCCTACTACCTCAAATTGCCAAACCCCCATCTCAGTTTTGGATGGCCGAGCTCACAACTGAAACCATGGTGAAGGGGGAAAGAATGAAAGATGGAACCATGTGCTTTTTCCTGACCTCCAGACGGTCTAAAAATAAGGAATTTCTCGACCCCGAACGTTCCTGACAGATTAACTACTCCTCGAACTACTCTATACAAAGAAAGTTTTCACTTATAAAAATTAGAGATTTCTTTTATTTAAGAAAAGGAGAAGTATAGTCAGCATGTTTCATTAACAAGAAGGTAACAAGACATACCCTGAATCAGGGCTATGATACATCAATCTCAATTGAAGATAACAATAGAAGAAATTATATGAACACACTCAAAATAACCTAACATGCTTGATCTAAACAAAAACCGAAACAAAATGGTTCGCGATTGGTGAAGGGTTGAAATTGCAAGTATTGACAACCGTCTGATCCCCATACGAATCTCAAGGGTTTTTAGGGCAAAACGGTAATTTCACAGTAGCTACATGCCACGATCAGCACATGGGCCACCGACAGGCCCATTATATTGACTCAGCCCATTAGGGGGGTGATTTGCAGCCCAATTGGAGAAGATTGACCAGTCAATAATGGCTGACAATCAAATCTCTATAAATTAGGAAGATAATAACTGATTAGATACATTGATATTGGGGATCTTCCAAATCAGTTATAGAATCTTCCTGATAACTGTTCCCCTTCTTGCCTATAATACAATATTATCTCTTTCATAACTAGGTAATCAACATTTCCCCCACGAAACTCAGTGTTTCACTTCTGGTTACTGATTAGATCGTTGAAATATCTGTCGCTGGGATCAATCCCGGTGTTTTCAGGTTGTCTTCGCAGGTTTCCGGTGGCCACCAGTTAGCGTAACCACCAACACCCAAAATTCTCCACAAACAATTGCCTCATATTAAGATATGATTGAAGACCATGATCTAAGCTTCCCTCATCTCAAAGAACTCATTATCAGGTTGCTCCCACATTGCAAAAAGCAGCATCAATAATAATGGACAATTCGACCCCACTAGCCAAGTTCAAGGTAAGCAACCTACCCTTGGTGTTTCCTCTCAAGAATCTCAACCCTAGTAGCCCAGTTCATCTTCAACGATACCCACAACTTTGAATCACCAACACCACAGCGATCCAGCTACCACGTACTCCAATGTGGTTGATACTGAATCACCAAATACCGCACTATATTGGTTGAGTCTGATTGTTACATAAAAGGCCCAATAAAATCAAGCACAAGACCATGTGTACAAATCCCATTTTCCCTTTTAACCACATCCCTTATCTAGTCCGACCACTATGCTTATTTGTTCAGCGACTACCCAAGTCAACTCGACCACTAGGGCCGACGGCCCAACTGCAACACCCCCTTTAGCATTGCAAGGTGAATTTTATAAAATAAAAAATTAAATAAAAAAGTATGAGACTCCCTGGAACCCCATTCACTACAACATATACAAGCTACATCGGCATTTATTTCCCGGCGTTTTGTATGTCGCGCCGGGGTAGAGTCGGACCCTGAAAGGGGCAGATAATTCGAACGATATACACCGGCATTTTATAACGAACGCCTCCGTAGGATAACATACGTCGGCATTTTTTTATATAAACGCCGGTGAATGTAAGGCCTAAAATATCACCGTAATATACGGCGGCGTTTTTTGGAAAACGATGGTGTTGGTATATCCTACACCGGCGCTTTCGGTTAAAACGCCGGTGTAGACATTGGGAATAAATTTACCCCATCGATCCCTAATTCAGTAATCGATCCCCAATTCTTTTTTCCCCAATTTTTTCCCTCTCTCTCCCGCGCTCTCCCGCCTCTGCTTGGCCGTCATCGCTGTGCCCACCGTCGTCATCCCCACCGTCTGTCGTCGTCCCCGCACTCGTCCCCATCGTTGTGCCCTCCATCGTCGTCGTTGTGCCCTCCTCAAATGCAAGGTAACTCCTCAATCTTATAGGGTTTTGTTAGATTTTTACTGGGTTCAGAAAAAGAGAAAGAAGGAGTCGACCTGGCTAAGGTCAGCTACGTCTGGTGCATCACCGTGGTGGTGTCGACCTAGTTTAGGTTGCTTTTTATAAGGGGCAACCTTAAATTTACTCTTTTTGGGGAAAATTCATTTGGGGGATGGATGCCCTAGTTGGAATTGTGATGTTTTGATGAGTGCATGAAGTTTTGAAGGCTGATATGATCTTCTTCAGCTTATTGGATCATGATCTTTGTTGTATTACTTCAATTCATGAATTCTGTCGAATCTTTTGAGTGTTATTTGTTTTTGTAGAAGTTTATAATTAAGCATAAATAGGGATTGTTTGGTTTTTAATAAGTAAGCTATAGATGGAGACCCTTTAACTGAATTCATCAATTTGATGCTATAACTGGGGAATAGCTTTCTTTCTTTTTTGGTGGTGGTTATAACTGGAGAATAACTGGGGAATAGTATGTTTGATGGATTTAAAACTATATATCTTCTTTAATTTACTGTGATCCTATTTGTTGTGCTTTGTTGTGCTTCTGTGATCCTATTTGTGTGGAATTGTTGTGCTTCTATGATGAAGGAACACCCTATGTCATGGAGACCTACAGTGAACATGGAAATCGAGGTGTTGGTTGTCACAAGTTTGGTTAAGTTTGTTTTGTCCTGGTTGGATAGATTGAAATAGGCTATGAATCAAAATTTGATGTTAACAAAGTACATTCGAAACTATTTGGGCTTTCATATTATAGGAAAGAGACGGAACATACTTGACAAGTGCAAATGATGCATATAGGCAATAAGTTTGTATTTCTTTTGCACTCTCCATGGTATACTTATAGCATCCTTCAAGCTACTAAGACAATAATTTTTTTCCTTAGGAAAAAATTGTCTGGTGAGTAAGACACAAAATTGATCTTTACATTATTTCCCTTACGAGTTTCCGTATGTGGTTCATTATGGTTTACATTATTTCCGTATGTAGTTATCAAAAAACATTGATTCACAATGTGAGAAAGGTCAATTGCTTTGTAGGATTGCAAGTAACTTATTTGGTGGGAAAAGGGACCTTACCCATGAGCTACTCTCTTTCTCATGAGTTACGTTTCTTATACTTGACAAATAGAGAGAAATAGACGGTGAACATGAGCTACTCTCTTTCTCATGAGTTACGTTTCTATCTCAAACTTTTGGGCATACTCAATGTATGTTATTGGATTGTTTTACTGAATTGTATGATTTTCCTCATCTAATAAACCAGCTTCATCTTTCTTGCAATGAAGGCAAACTACTTCAGGTTATTGGTTTTTGTATGTTACTGGATTGTATGATTTGAAACTCATGCTTCAGGTTAGTGCAGCTTCACGAGTTTCTTTTTTGTCTGAATTTGGAGATGAGATGGATCATGTATCTGAAGTTGCACACTCTGATTTTTTGAGGAGTAACTAGGGATGGAATTTTTTTTTATCTAAACTTTATATACAATTATATCATGATGTCTAGATGAGTATCAGTTTCTAAGATAATGTTCATACATGCTTGTTGCTTGGGTTTGAAAATGAGATTGTTCTTTCTCATTGGTTTTAAGTGATGATGAGATGGATTATGTAACTAAAGTTGCATACTATGATTTACAGAGGAATGACTAGTGATGAAATAATCCTGTTTGAACTTATGTTGTGGTTTCAATTGATAGTTATCTCATGAGTATTATAAAAGTATAAGTTTCATCTCAGTTAGTATCTTGTTTGCCTGAATTTGACGATGAAAGTATTCTTTTTTACTAACTCAATATTTTGAACTCCATATTTTGGTAATGAATGTGATGAGATCACATTATTATGTTTCATTATGAGATTACAATTTGATGATATTATACTATTATGCTTCATTCATATTTTAGGGATTGATGATTTTCAGAATTGGTTTTGCAATTGGTTTTGCTTCATTCATATTTTAGTGCTGAAATTTTTATTCCCTTTTGTCGAGTCTTGAGAGAAAGGTAACTCGGCCTGGGTTATGGGGTCGGGATGAATGAGGAAAAGTGGGCCAGAGTTGATGATGATGATTATGTTGATATGTGGTTGAGGCTATAGTGTGGATATAAATTGATATATTTGTTTTCTTTTAGGGTAGGATATAGTGTGGATATAAATTGATATATTTGTTTTCTTTTTTGGTTTGGGATGTGGGTATGTTTTGGGTCTGCATGTGCAGGTTGAGGCCATTTGAGGTAGAGTAGGAGGAGGGTTCTGATTATGAATGGTTTAATAAATGTTAGTATTTGGAGTTGAATTGAGATTGGTATAATACGTCAATTGTCTGAATTTCATCTTTTTGCAATCGTTAGTTTCAGATTTTAATATTTTCAGATTTGTATATATTTAATATTCTGAGAGTTTAAATTTTCAGATTTAAAAAGTTTATATTTCGGATTTGAGAGTTTATGTTTCAGATTTAAATAGTTTGTGTTTCAGATTTTTGAAATTTTATATTTTCGGATTTGAGAAGTTTATATTTCAGATTTTGAGGGTTTGTGTTTCAGATTTGGTAGTTTGTATTTCAGATTGTTGATAGTTTATGTTCAGGTTTTGCTTCATTCATACTTTAGTGCTGAAGGCCCTTCATTCATTATGGTTTTTTTTTTATAATTTTAAAATATATATATATATATATATCTACCCCGGCGTTTTTACAAGCGCCGGAGTAGCTTTTTTAAAATGTCGAGATAAGCCTACACCGGCGTTTTTTAAAACGCCGGTGTAGGTGGTGGCCGATAACGGGACCCCAAACGAGAGCACCCCTTCGGTGGCGTTTTTCAACCGCCGATGTTGATTTACCCTTTACCGGCATTCGTAAAAAATGCCGGTGAATGTCCCGAAGATAAAGCGACACACGATTCAGCGACATTAGCACCGGCGTTTTATGAAATGCCGGTGGTATCTACGGCGGTGTTTAAAAATACCGGTGAATGTGGAAAAAAATGCCAGTAAAAATGATTAGTGTTGTAGTGATTCTTCTAGCACTACTAACAGAGAGGTTGTGGAGGGAATGGGTGCTTTCACTTTCAATTTAACAAGTGTAAAATATCTATTACAAATTAGTACAAAACAGTGTAATTACCAATGTTCCCTGACAAATGTAAATTTTCTGTTACAAAGAATTAGTACAAATGCATGGCTGGAGTCATTAGACTCTATCCGTTTCATTAAAAAAAAAAGAATTAGTACAAGTAGTGCTAGTTGAGACAGAGAGAGGTCAACAAACGAAAACGAAAGCGTTACAACTTACAAGGCTTATCCGTTTTGGCTTTGTGAATAAACGGTGAGGCTTCGAGCTTTATCCATCCATCAATCAATCATTCAATTGTCATGACTCATAATTTGGAATCATAGTCAATTGCTGTTAGATGGGAGGCATGTAACATTGACGACTCTGTTTTTTTTCAATCATCATTCAATCACGTATGTGATACTCAACTCAAAGTACCGGCCCGCACCGCCCACAGAATTCAGATTAATTGGTATAACTTTTCGTCTAGCACATGCAATATACACGGGTTTAAGCAATCCTTTATTCCATAGCCAAGAACAAATTTGGTTTTGTTTTGTTTTGTTGAAGATTGATATAGTTATATTGTTTCATGAACAAGTTAACAAGTGGGTAACGAAACTATACCAACCTAAAAAATCCAACCTCCGTCGGAGCATCTGTAGTCGTTAGCTATGTACTTATTTTTGAAAAAATCGTTTGCTATATATCAAAAATTTGAATATTTGATGAACAGTTGTCTGCTACATTTGAAAGACGAAATGGCTTTTTGCGAAAAATAGCCAACGAAACATGATTTTTCATCGCTGATTTTTTTTTCTTCATTTATTTAAATATTGGACGGTGATCATTTCCCGTCCCAAATTTTTTTTATAAAAAAAATGATCGGACGAGAAATCATTTTCCGTCCCTTCAGTTTTTTTACAAAAATTTCGACCCATCCAATCGAATTTTTAAAAAAAGCACGGACGGTAGATCATTTACCGTCTCATGCATTTCTTCGCATTTTTGTGAAAAACATTTTATAGACTAGAGCCTATAAATATTTCTGTGTGTATAGATTAGGTATTAATTAAAATTTTATTAAAAATTAAGATATATTTAAGATTTAATATGATTTAATTATAATTAAATTATGAATTAATTAGGAGTTAATTTTTTTTCATTCTCAGTCGGAAAATGATTCCCCGTCCATTGGTTTTTCTTTTTTTTAAATAAAAATTAATGGATGAGAAATCATTCATCGTCCATCGATTTTTTAAAAATAAAACTCAAAATTTGAGTTCAAACGACTACATCTGAAACCCAAATTTTCTATTCTTATATGCTAAATACCCAAAATTTGAGTCGCAACGACTAGCTCCTAACCAACCAAAATATAGTCTCATAGCTCAATACATAAACAAGATACAGCACAGATCATCCACATTGTATCCCAGACTACAAAAGCAACCTAAACAACAACTAAATGAGCAATATCTCGCGGCATGAACTGATGAACCCTCTGCAACCCACTATCCCTCCTCGATCCACCTAGGCTTGACCCGGTCCCTGCTCGTCCAATTTTAGGCGCTTCCTTGCTACCACATTACGTGCCCAAGAATAAATCAATATGAATATACAATACATAGAATTCTAAATTAAAGACTATCTAACGGAAGCAAAAAATATTTCTATCAAAGCACAAAATCTACAATGTCGCAGCAACGGTAATGTCCAGGCCACCTATTTCCCACCCCTTCTATACTATCCTTCCAGGAATCCCACAATCAATGAACCATAACTGGACTCCCATACAAACCAAAGCCCAAATGCACTATTTTCCACATTACCTTTGCCCTATTACAAAGAAAATAGGGCAAAAAACAAAGTACCCCCCAATATTTGGGCTTAATACAACTAGTAATTTCTACGTGCGATGCACATCTTAATAAATATATTTTTATTAATAGTAAAAACTTCAATGTAGTCTAGCCTTAAATCTAATATTTTCTTTATATTAGATTAGATATGCACGGGCAACACATGGATTTTTTTGTCTACAAATGTTTCTATTAATTGAATTTAATTTGGACGTATATTGCACGAATTTGCTCAGTTATAAAATTAGGGTTTGTTTGTTTACAACCCCAACTCTCCCATTAAATTAGTGGAGATATGCACATATAACGTTTGAAAAAGTACATTTAATCCAATCCACCGTTAAGTTAATCCTACTCGTTAAGTTAGAATTATTGAATTAACTTTTTATCCTTACCATT
Organism: Hemerocallis citrina; assembly: GCA_017893485.1. Taxonomy (NCBI): domain Eukaryota; kingdom Viridiplantae; phylum Streptophyta; class Magnoliopsida; order Asparagales; family Asphodelaceae; genus Hemerocallis; species Hemerocallis citrina. Next base: position 55,280,758 of record CM030358.1, read on the forward strand.
TCATAATCAAATCTCTTCTTCTTTTTCCTCTTTCTTTATTCTTTTTCAGATTATGCAATTCATTTCAGATTATGCAAACAACTTATATCTCATTCATATTTCTGAAATTTAGTCCTTTTGCTCTCCCTGTTTTTTTGGATTTCCTAAGTTAAAAATCTTCCAACTGGCTTTTATTTCACAAATCTTTCTAGTGGAAAAGAACAATATCTATGTTTTTCACTTGGTTTTGCTTCCAATTAACTAGTTCTCTTTTTCTTCAGTTGTTATCATATTTTTATTTAAAAATCGATTTCCAAATTTTTAAAAAAGGGAATCTATTACCAAACTTTGAAAAGGTACTATAACCTATTGTGAAATTGAAAAGGGAAAAAAAATCTGTTTCCAAATTTTAATAAAGATAATTTATTGCCAAAATTTTTTAAGTAATTAAATCTATTTCCAAATTTAATTGTTTTGATAAAAAAAATCTTGACAATTTTTTAAAATATTTATTTTCAAATTTTACAAAAGGGGAGAGAATAAATTTGTTACCAAATTAAATTTTCGAAAAATGAAATCTGTTGTCAAAATTTTCAAAATATCTATTCCCAAATTTTTAAAAAGTGAATTTTTTGCCAAATATTAAAAGCAAGAAAAGAAAAGATGGGTCTATAAATTCCTGTAAACCTTAAACTGAATCTATCAATAGGTAATTCACCATACCAAAGATTCCAATTTCTTCATCTAGATCACTGATTTTCTACCAAATCTATTTGGTAATTCCTTACACAAATCTCAGTCTTATGGGTCATGTTCAAAGCCATTTTCCTGCTTGTTTCTCTTCTCGAAGAGCAAGCTGTATGTCCATTCGTAAGCGAGATGCAGAATTATCAATTCCTCACACACCTGCTACCTATGGCAGCGATCATCCACGGTCTCCTTCCATACTTGTTTCTCCTATTTCAGCCAGTAATGAGACTGAACAATTTATTTTCAGCCAGCAATGAGACTGAATAATTTATTTCACCTACGACACGCAATGCCATTTCTGCCACGTTGAAAAGTGAACAACTTATGCCACTTGTTTCTGATTCTGAATATCCTGAGAATAGCTGGGCAAGGCTTCCTTCTGAACTTGTCGTCTCAATTGCGGAAAAATTGTTTCTAAGAGACAACATCCGACTACGTGCAGTCTGTAGATCATGGTCATCGGCTTTAGCTGTGTCTGGTTACCTTTCTTGTTCTAGCTACTTTCGTTGGTTGATGCTCCTCCAAGGTCCCCACACCTTTCTTAGCCTCTCCGACAATTGATCATACCACTTCCCTACTGAGAGCAAAAGGACTAAATTTCAGAAATATGAAAGAGATTTAAGTTGTTTGCATAATCTGAAATGAATTGTATAATCTGAAAAAGAATGAAGAAAGAGAAAAAAAAAAGAAGAGATTTTATTATGAAAGGATAGGGGTAAAAATGTAATTCAATAATTTTAACTTAACGAATGTGGTTAACGGTGGAATGGGTTAAATGTAATTTTTCAAACGTTATATGAGAATATTGTATTAAACTCAAATGTTGGGGGTACTTTGTTTTTTGCCCAAGAAAATATAAGCTGTGTAGACCCAATCCCTCCCCCACAACTCGTGCATAAAGCATTGTTCAAAAAAGCCGGCTTTAACAAATTTTCTTTTGATAGTATCTCATCGTCTGTCACTAACCACAGGTAATAAATTGATGGTAGATCTTTGGTTCATCTACACAAACTCAAACTCGATATGAAATGAATATAATAGTATAAGAAACCCAAATAAGGAAAATGAGAAACTCGATTTAGTATTTCACAACTCCTGATGTTCATCGCCAAATAAAAAACAATTAGCTACCTGTGTGTGGCTTGATACACTAAACTCAACATTGCTCAAACTGAACCAATCACAAAACAATCCAAACAATAAGGCCATCGCTAACTCAGAGCATCTAAAGTCGTGTTTCTCATATTTGAGAATATGGCAAAATAGCATATAGCAAAACAAGCAATTTGATGCAGTCGTCCTTTACTATAATATGAGAAAAAAATATTAAAAAAGAGGTCGGACGAGACATGTTGTTTCTTCCGTTTTTTTAAAAGAACGCTTAATTAACTAATGATTAAATATTAAAAAAGATAATTAATTAAATTAAATATTAAAATATGAGCTAACTACCTAACTAATTAACTAAACCTAACATTAAAACTTAATTAAAACAAACCATTTGGCTGGACGGGACAACATGTCCTGTTTGACGTCGTTTTTGATTTTTTTTTTTTTTTTTCACACGGTACACGTTGTACCGTCTGATCATTTATAAAAAAAAAGGACAGACAAAACAACATGTGTCGTCCGATCTGATTTTAAAAAAAACAAAATTGGACGTAACAACATATTCCGTCCCCTATATTATGAGAATCGTCATTTTGTTTCTCAAATATGTGAACGTACTGTAGCACGTTTGCCATAAAATGACAAAATAAGAAACGACTCCAGCGCCAACTTTCTCAAAATATGCGAAATTGGCAAATCTAGCAAACGATTGTGGATGCTCTCATAACATTAAAATGATGCAGCTTTTACACCAAAATGGTGTAACTGTCACATCAAGATCCAATAGTATGTTCAATTACTTAACAAAGTTGTAAAAACTATGAGATGGATAAATTATATTTTACTAGTAATTTACACGTGCGATGCACGTCTTAATAAATATATAATTTTCAAAAGTAAAAATTCTCGACGTAGTCAGGCCTCGAACCTGAGACCTCCTTCATATTAGTTTTGTACGCACGATATACGTAAGTTGATATGTTTACAAACGACAACTACAACTCTCTCATTATAATATTAAAGATTAAGTAAAATAACTAATCTACAATTAAATATAAATTTTTGCGCTAACAAAAATAATTGTGAATCAAACCATTACATTTAATAATTAAACATAAACACAAATATTAAGAATAAACATTTATGGTTTAATTAACCATCTAAATTAGTACACTCCTCTTACAAATGATCAATTAATGCATTACGAAGCGCAATATGAACATTTTTATCCTTGATTTGTTTATGGCGAGCAATAAATTATTAAAATCTTGTATTTTCATCTATTGTTATTTAACTTCTGGAGCTGGCGTTTCCCTCGCATCTTGAATTGGTGCATCAAGATCACATTCATCCTCAATAATCATGTTGTACATAATAATGTACACGGTCATCATGTCATGTGACATATTTTTGCACTAATATCATGTCAATCCTGCCACAATTGCGAATCGTGATTGGTGAACTTCAAACGCACGTTCTACATCTTTTCTACCTGCTTCCTGTTTCCTGAAAAAATATTTTTTCCTCCGACCTTACGGTTGGTGAATAGTGGCCAATTATGGGTATATACTATCAGCTAAATAATAACCTATGTTATATTCTTTTTTCTTGAATAACATAATGAGCTGAAGGATCAATACCTTGAACTTGAGTAAAAAAAATTGAATGACTCCAATATATTGATATCATTATTGATGTCCAGCATACCAAAATATAAGTGTCATGTCCAAATATCATAATTCACTACAGCTTCGAGAATAATAGTTGGTGACCTATTACGACCTGCATATTGTGACGCCCATGTCATTGGACAATTTTTTCACTTTCAACACATACAATCTAGATTGTCCAACATTCCCGGAAAACCACGTCATTGACCAACATAGGGTAGCCTAGCGACGTCATCCTCGGTAGGTGTTCTTAGATACCGCTCCGTAAGTATTTTTAAATATTAATTGTACTAACTATAAAATTAATAATCAATAAAGAACACAAATAAAATATTTTTTGATTTTTGGCAGTAAAAATTAATTAATTTTGTTATAAACTATACAATTAGGGAGAAGAAAAAAAACACTAATGGGGAGTCTTTTTAATGTAAAAAAGAAATAAAAAGAAAGAAAGAAAGAAAGTGGCTATGGTTGAACAGTAGCATGCCAAATATGGCAAGCTAGTGTTCACCCCAGCCATTCACGCCACAAGGGCTTGAAAAATAGAGTGGTGTTGGAGTCCAACTCCAACGCCAAATCACCTTTTTCCATGCCATTTTAGCGTGGATTGGAGATGGCCCGACAAGATAGTAATGACACGACAAGGGTGAAATCTGTAGTCGTTGCTAGCCAAAATTTGCATATTTGGCATATAGCCAATAGCTATATAACTTTCGTCTATAGTCATTGTTAGCCAAATTTTGGTTTTTGGAAATCTGAATAAAACAGACGGTGTATAATTTCCCATCCGGCATTTTTTTTTTAAAAAAAATCTTAATTAAATTTTTTACTTCTCTCTTATTTATTAACCTTTTAAATTATTTAAAAATAATACATTTTGTCGTTGATAGTGACGCTATAGGGAAACTTGCTACTATTGGAGGTTCTGTTCTGACGAAATGGAAATCTCTCGATGCAATTGAAAGTTGTGGCGGCATCTTGGTGGGCTGGAATGACAACATCCTCGACTGCTTCTATTGTGCTATTGACATCTTTTCCCTCTCCCTTTCTTTTCGCAATCGAGTTACTGGCATTGAGTGGTCTCTTACCACCGTATATGCTCCTTTTGAACTGGACGACAGAGAGCTCTGCTTTCATGAAATTTCCCAGCGCAGACAGTTATTATGCGATGCCTGGGTTGTCTGTGGAGACTTCAATACCACCATCTCAAACTCCGAGCACAATGGCGGCGCTAGTTCAGCAAGAGATATGAAAGAATTCAGGAATTGGATCCAGCAACTCCATCTTATTGATCTCCCCTTGGCCGGCAGAAAATACACATGGTCCAATCTAAGAGCCAACCCCTCCCTTGCTCGACTGGATCGCTTCCTCATCTCCAGTAATTTTGAACAGCTATTCCCTAACTGCCTTCAACTATCTCTTCCCCGTATTGCTTCGGACCACTGTCCACTCCTGCTAGATTGTCAAGCCATTGGACCTCGAACACACTTCTTTAAATTTGAAAAGGCATGGACCACAAAACCAAGCTTCCTCTCAAACATCAGAGATTGGTGGGGCCCTTTTACCTGCTCAGGCTCTTCTGTTGACATATTTGCTTCTAATCTAACTCTGCTCAAGCGGAGGATCAAGAGGTGGCGCAACGAAGTTTTTGGCCACATCCCTATTCGCAAGAAGAGTCTCCTGGAGCGTATCCATAGTTTGGACATTCTGGTTGATACTCAAACACTAGATGAATCTCAAGTAGCTAAATTAGATACTGCTCATAAGGAATATCAATCCCTGATTAAGGCTGAAGCTTTATACTGGAGACAAATAGCTAGAGTGACCTGGATCAAAGAAGGTGATGCTAACACGAAGTTTTTTCATGCTATTGCAAACGGCAGAAGGCGAAGAAATTACATTTATTCTATTGTCCACAATGGAGATCTTATTACCGATCAACCCTCTATCCATTCCTGCTTTGTGAAACATTTCTCAGATATTTGTGGTTCTTCCTCCCTTCCTGACTTCAAAATTGATTGGAAAGCTCTTTACCCTCTACCTGCCAACAATCTCCTAGAACTTGATGCACCCTTCACTAAGGAAGTGATTCACCAAGCCATATTCGGCATGAATGGCGATAAGGCCCCTGGCCCTGATGGGTTTTCTATGTACTTCTACCAGCAACATTGGGATGTTATCCAAGACGATGTTTGCCGTATGCTCTTTGATATTCAGGAGGGGCGGGCTCTTATCAACAGACTTAACTATTCTAACATAGTTCTTATCCCTAAATGCGAAGGTGCCAGTACGGTATCAAACTTTCGCCCCATTAGCCTGCTCAACTGCTCCGTTAAAATCTTCACCAAAATTCTAGCAAACTGTCTCAGTCCAATTCTCCACACCCTTGTTTCTTCCTCCCAGAGTGCCTTTCTTAAGGGAAAGTCGATAGTAGATTGCTTTTTCACCGCTCATGAAGCTATTAACCTATGTTGTTCTAGGAAATCAGATACTGTCATGCTCAAGATTGATTTCCAGAAAGCTTTTGATACCCTAAGTTGGGGATTTATTACAGAGATGCTTACTGCTCGAGGGTTTGGACCCAGATGGTGTAGTTGGATTAATAGCATTCTCCACTCTACCAAATCCTCTGTTCTTCTCAATGGGGTGGCAGAAAGGACCATTTGCTCCAAGAGGGGCCTGAAACAAGGTGACCCCCTATCTCCCATGCTCTTCATTCTGGGAGTGGATGTATTAGCTCAAATGTTGAAACTAGGACGAGATCATGGCACTTTTTCAAATCTTAATCTACGGGGATCTCTATCAGAATTATCCATCCTACAATTTGCAGATAACACTCTCATATTTTGCAAGGGGAATGAGCAGGAGATTCTGCACCTCAAGCTTCTTCTTCATATTTTTGCCAATGTCTCTGGTCTTCACATCAATCTCTCCAAATCTTCCCTAGTTTACTTTGGTAACTCCAATGCAAAACTACAAGCGTTTGCTCATATACTTGGTTGCAAACAAGACACTCTTCCCACAAAGTACCTTGGTATGCCGCTGTCCAAAGGTAAACTCAAGAGACGAGATTGGCAACCACTAATCCTCAAGATAGAAAGACACCTGGCAACTTGGAAGGGGTGACTTCTATCCAGAGGTGGGAGACTCAATCTTATCAATTCGGTCCTCAGTGCACTTCCTACATACTTCGCATCATTCTTTAAACTCCCCCAATGGGTTATCGCCAGGATTGACCAAATTAGAAGCAGATTCTTCTAGACCGGAGGGGACTCGAAGGCATCTGGAGCCTATTGCTCTTGGAAGCGTATGTGTCAACCCAAGTTATAGGGTGGCCTAGGGATTCTTAATCTGAGCCAATTCAATAACGCTCTTCTCTTGAAGTGGTGGTGGAAGATTCACACAGAGCAATCCCTTTGCACGGAGGTCCTCAAGTCTCTTTATTTCCGGCCATCACAAAACTCATTCATTTGCCCAACCAAATCCTCTGATTTTTGGAAGAACATATACAGACTTAAAGAACAGTTTGATCTTTGTACTTCCTGGTCACTCGGCAATGGCCAGTCTATCAAATTCTGGACCTCAAGATGGCTGGAGGGACATAGTATAGCCATGCTATTCCCTGCCTTATTCAATGCTGCTTGGAACACGGATGCCTGCTTGAATACCCAGGGCTATAGACAACAGGGCAGATGGATTTGGAAGCCAGGCCTACACTCTTCTACCTCTACCAGTATCATCTATGAAAAAGGTTGTCTACTCAATCTCCTTCAAAACATTCATCACATCTCCACACCAGATTGCATTTCTTGGCGCTTCTCCACTACTGGCGTCTACTCGGTCAAGTCTGCCTACCAATTCTTCAGCATCTCAGGTTTGATTACTCCCTTCTATAAGGCATGTTGGGACTCATTGGCATCGCTCAAGTGCAAAATCTTCATTTGGATGTTGAGTTTGGAAGCACTCAACTCTAAAGCACGTCTCATCTCCAAAGGCTGGAACGGTGACCCGGCATGCACATCTTGCGCATGTCCGATGGAAACCACATACCATATATTTTTTGAATGCCCCACTACTTGCCAACTATGGCGTTATTTCATGCAGCGATTTGACATCACATACCTCCCCTCCTCTGTCACGGAATGCTTCTCACAGTGGTGTTTCGATCACCACAAACACAAATTCACATCCTCATGGCACTTGATTGTTATTGCATCGTGTTGGAGTATTTGGATGGCTTGAAATGATTCTGTTTTTCATGACAAATCTATTACTGGAGAAACACTCGTTGCTAATACTAAATTTTGGATTTCTCATTGGTTAGATGCAAGCCGAGATTCTAAGAAGAAGCGCCAGATTCTCAAAGAACTGCAAGCGACCGGGGACATAGATCTTATGCTACCAGCTGCAGCAACATCCTCCCATCCCAGTCCTGAAGACTCCTAAGTGTGCTTGTATTTCCTTTTCTTTATAAATGTTGTATGTTTTGGAGGCTTGCCTTTATGCCTCAGTTTGCTTTGTGTACGATTTTGTGGTTGATCTGGCCTTTTTGTGTCTGCGATGGGTAATGAGGCAAATAAGTGATAGGATCATAGGGTTGGGCTAGTTGAGGTGCAAGATAGATGTCCGCTGCCCTCTCTACGTCCCAGCCCTATGCAATCCTGATCTTCTTTCGCCTCATAACCTTATCGCCTTGGCCTTGCGATCAACATCAGCTTGTAAAGTTAAGACTCTGTTATCTTTATAATATATTTTGTGAGGTAGGTTTACTCCTACCTTTTGCCAGTCAAAAGAAGATAGTGACGCTATGGGAAAAAAAAATTCTTAAAATTTCTCCCAAAAAGCAGGACGGGAGATTATTTCCCTTCTTTCATTTTTTTTAACATTCAAATTATGGGATGATGTATAATATACCGTCCCAAATCTCTGTAAAAAAAATTTCCCGAACGACATATAGTTTCCCGTCCGATTTATTTATTAATAAAAAAATTATTCAGATGGTAAATTATACACCGTCCAATCAATAAACGGAAAATAATGTTTCGTCGGGCTATTTTATCCATTTCGCCAAATCGTCTATCAAATATAGCTTGCTACTGTTTTCCAAAAGTTAAATTTTGGCAAAATAACCTACGATTACAGCAGACATTCGAGCCAAATTTTGCATATTTTGACTAAATAGACACCGTCTACACAGATGCTCTAACTTGTTATTCATTGATTCAACATGTTACCATTACCGTCTGATCTAATATTTACAATTCACAACTTTACAACAAAACAATAATTTGAAATTTTTTGGTTGTACCAGAGATGGATTTTAAAATCAGGTTTACCTGCAAGTCAAAAACGGGCAAAATAACAGAAGTCCGCTGTACGATGGGTCCATGCACTTATAAAATGATAAAAATCCAAGAAATCAAAGTCAGCTGAACACGGGAATGAAGGTAGTACAATCATCCAAAATATTCCAACACATGATGATGATATAATGAGTGAATTAGATCATGAATGAAAGTCCAATTCTTTTGCTGTAGTAAAATGTCAAAATCTCTCTATCATGCCATTGAACTAGGAATATTCATGAAGCACAGTGACCCCATGTTTTGTCGAATTTTTTTTCCAAAATGACCCACTTTTTTGAAAGTTTTTTCCAAACTCATCTGCTTTTTAAAAAAATTTCCAAACTGGCCTACTTGCTATCTTAAAAAGCAAGTTTGATAAAAATCTCATCGCTTTTTGATACAGCTAGTGTGGGGTTTGGGCTTTTTTTTATTTTTCCCTGACCAAGACTCGCTGTCTCAAAAAACGAGAGGATTTTTTTCAAACTCGCTTTTTGAAACTACGAGCGTCGTTTGGGGTTTTTTAATACCACAGGCTCGTTGTTTCGAACTCATTCTCTCTTTCAACTCTCTATCTCCCTCTTCCTCTTCTAACCCCGAAATCCTAATCCATTTTGTCGATCTTTCTTGTGTGCTTCATTAATTCATTAGTTTTCTGTCTCTTTATAGGGGATTCAAAAATGGATTAATGATTAATTAATATGATACATTTCTTCTTTATATACGAGATTAGTATGATACATGTATTCTGATGATCTCATAGCATTATATTCTGTTATCATCATCATCATCATCATCATCATCATCATCATCTCATATATGTGTGTATAATTAAGCATGTTATTTTACATATATTCTGATGATTTCAAATTAAGCATTACTTTCTATTCTATTAACATCATCCCATGTATGTGTGTATAATCGTGTTGTCTTACTCTATGTGATAAAATAGAAAAGTTCAGATTGCAATGAAATTATACCGATACAAGTTCAGTTACCTTTATATTTTCTAACAATAGATAGTTCATATGATAAGACATTTCTGAAACAACGGAAAAAAAAAATGAAAAAAATGGATTAAAGTTTCGGAGTTAGAAAAAGAAGAGGGAGATAGAGAGTTGAAAGAGACAGTGAGTTCGAAACAGACAGTCTGGGGTATTAAAAAATCTCAAACGACACTCGCTGTTTCAAAAAACGATTTTAGGAAAAACCCACTCACTTTTTGAGACAGCGAGTCTGGGCCAGAGAGAAATAAAAAAAAATCCAAATCTCACACTTGCTGTCTCAAAAAGCGATGAAATTTTTACCAAACTCGCTTTTGATACAGCGAGTAGGTCAGTTTGAAAATTTTTAAACAAAGTAGATCATTTTGGGAAAAAAAATCTGTTTTCTCCTTTTTGTAATTGCTAAATACTGGTGACACTTTTCCTTCATAACGAGATCGATTATGGAGCATGAACCTCCATGAAAGAGATGACAAAATTGTATAAGGTTTTCTCTTTATCTAAAACAGTGCAGCAAGAGACGGCCTCTCTGCATTTTGTTTGACAAAATTAAATGCTTATCAAAATTGACTTTAAAAACATCCTAAACTAAATAAAAGATATCCTCAACGGGGAAAAGAAAAATTTGCTAGATGAATCATTGGTAAGTGAAGACATAAATAAAGCCAGGAACTAAACAGATGCATTCTCACAAACATAACAAGTGACGAGGAAATTGGTTCAAAATAATTCGGGTGTTTCTATTAGCTCAGGCATCATTTAGGACAACTGCTTTTTTAGTTTAGTATTTTCTTTAGTAATCATATTTGTTTTGCCAATTATAGCCATATGTAGTAGTAATCTTTCTTTTATACATTAGAATATTTTGAGATTTTAGAATATTTTGATATTTGTATCAAAATTAGTTTTGAGCTTATATAAAGGCCTTTAGATTAATAAGAAGTTATGCTATTTTTTATTAAAAAAACTATTGTGTTGAGTTTTGCTCTTCATCCCACTTTTGTGTGATACAATTAAGATCCAATTATTAGGGTTTGTGATAAATCCTAATAAAGTATTAGGGTTTGTGATAAACTCTAAAACTATACGCAAAATTCCCCAAATCAATTAAACCCAAACCATAATCCCCAAATCCAAAACCTTAACCCCTCTTCATCTTCCTCATCTCTTCACTGCTCCGATCGACCTCTCCATCGACCAAGCCCCACACCTCATGATTCCCCTGCCGTCACCCCCGACCTTCGTGACCATCACCGCTGCCAAACCCATCGCCTGCACCGAGCTTCCCCTCCGACCATCTTCTCCCTCGCCTTATTTCTCTCTCTTCTTCTTCCTTTGTTTCCAAAACCCATCCAAGCCCCCATTGTTTCTCACCGTACCACCACAGCAACACTCGTCCGGCCTCTCCTCCACCCAAGTCAACAGCGCCCCACCAACAGCCGCCTGCACCACCTTCCCTCATCGAAACCCAAACCCGATCACTTCCATCGACCCACCTCCGACCTCCACCCAACCTTGCTGCACTTCACCCCCTTTGGCTGCTTCGCTGCCCCCACAACAACCAGCAACAACTTCGAACAACTTGCTGCCTTCATTGTCTTGTTGCACTCTTCGCTGCCGTCAACTCCAAACAGCACGCCCGAGATCTATTTCTTTCCCATCCGTGGCGACAACGTTTTCTTCGAACTGGTAACTTCTTTCCACTTCTCAAATATTTGTGTTACTGTTTTATCATCTCTATTATATTATCTGATTTATCTGTCATCCACAAATATTGAGAGTGAGCGTTTTCACTTGCCTATTAGAGTACAAATCATTATTGCATCTCTTACTTGCTGAGAACGCGTAGGTATAAAATTATTGGTTGTTAGAACTGAATCGTTAATTGGGTTTGTTAAACTTAATTCAATTCTTAAAAATCCATCGAACCGATTAACTGTTTTAATTTATAACTTGATCCGCATTGCATGTACATAAAATTAATCCTTTAAAATTTTTAAAAATTTTCTATTTAGGATTAATTTTTTCATCAACAAGTCCATGCCAGTTCTATCCAATAGGGGATGTGATTATCGCCTAATTATTTGTTGCGTTTTGCTAACATGAATTGATGCACAACTTGCAGACTTATGAAATGGCCCAGATATATCAGTCATACCAACTCCATATGCTTGGTACGTGAGACAGTGAGAGGGGATGGGTTTGCATTGATTTTAGACTCAACTTCATTCACAATATGTGGTCCCATTTTCTGTACAAATCATCTCATAATAACTATGTTACTCAAGGAATATTTTACATACCCAATAGATAAGGCTCCTCTTGTCATGGAATCTGCAGGAGTCAGACGCATGTAGCCCCCGATCAATTCAATTTCTGCTTCAGAGCAAATCAAATCTGCGAACATGTGATAAACTGTACAATACTTGATAGAAAATTCTGGGGAAAATTTGAACAAACATTAGGTGTCCGCGCACATGTATTGTTCATGAACACTACTTTGCGAGAATCACCGAACACTCAAATGCATTTGCACATGTATTGGAAGTAAATTTGGTGGTAGTAATAAAGAGTTATTAATACAGTGCCTGTGTTGTATGAGTTTGGAACATTAAAATAAGAAGTGAATGAAGATACAAAAATTAAAAGGTGAAAATAACTAAAAGCTAGCATATAAGATACAAGTGCAAATTTGCTATTAAAAAACTGTATATGCTCAAACTTTTGCGATACACAGTTTTGACAGTTAGAGAGAGAGAGATGTTTTCCACGTACTCTGACAACAAATATGGATATAGTAATCTAATCCTCACTGCCGATTCTTATCCACTGTCTCTAAACCGGCCTGTAATGCATGAGGAACAATTTCCTACCTGCCTTATAACAGCCTGCATTGATGTTTGTGACATGAAGGATAGCGGAGGAGAACCAAACCATAGAGACATTTATTAGGATAATCCCGTTCCACCTTAATTAATTCCCTACCAGTCTTATTGCGTACATGTTAATTGTTGATACAGACAGGTAAGGAAAGTTTTCACTTAGTCCTAAAACCAGAAACATTCTTATAAAAAAGGCACAGAATGCACAATGATGCTTACAAATATCCAAAATCATAAGACCACTTCAATAAATAAGATCGGATTAGAATGTTGGGAACTAAGTCAGAAATCTGGAAACTAGGTTTTGGTCCAGAATTTTGCATTTAGCAACTTCAGAGTATACTGTTCATGAGTTACTTTTTGTTAAATTTGTTCAGCTAGCCCGTATTAGACGGGTAATCACTACAAGGAATTTGACATATAGTGACAGCAAAAATTCGTGGGTAAAAGGCGGAAAATCGTAGGTATGGCCCGTAAGACCTATACCGACAGACATATTTTTTCGTAGTTTTTAATTAGCTATACCCACGGCAGAATGCCGTCACTATATCCTATAGCGACGGTGTTTTCACCCGTTGGACAAAATCTCGGTGTTATACCCACGGTTTCATATCTGTTGGTATAGGTTTTAAAGACTCCTTTTGCTTTCTTATACCCACGGTTCAAACTCCATTGTTATAGATTTTAGCGATGGTTTTCACATCCAAATATTTGAATATATACCCACCATGTTTATTCTGTTGGTATAGTTCTTTTTGTGCGGTCCGTTGGTATAGGTTTTAGCAATATTTTTTACACATACACCCACAAATTTTAGGGATAGTTCATAATTTGCTCTATACACAATTTTTTCTTATTAATTACGCTTATGATAATTTAATATATTCTTTTATAATATTAATCCAGTTATAAACTAAGTACACAATAAAATAAATAAATGTGTTTATGAAACAAAATTAAATAAAAGTAAACTTCAATCATATTAAAAATAAATAAAGTTTTACAAGCGTGTCAATTACAAAATAGTTGAAAAGTCAACCTAAGAGTACCATACTCACATATAATAAACATATAAAGTCTTATAACAATCTCATCTACTCAATTTCTAAATTTGTTCAATCAAGAGAAAATTAGCTTCTAATATTCACCTGCAAGTATAACAAAAAGAACAAATGAATAATAGCATAAATCAACATAAGAAATACTAACAATTTCAGTAAGAATTAGTTAAAACTAATTAGATACCATCTTCAGTATCTTCATTAGTGTCTGGATTTAGAGAATTCGTATAATCAGGGGCACTTGAAGCATCTGTAACCTATTAAAATAAAATATAACTTATAGACTCTTCTTAATAGATATTTCCATCATTCATTAGAGAAAAAAATGTATCTCTCAAACAAAAACAGATACAGCAACATAAAAAAAAGGGCATTACAAATGCAATACATTAGAATTAAACATATGGAAAATCAGTAATAAATACAAAAATATCTCATACAAAACATAACATTGAAATATGAACTCCAAGAGTAAAATATAATATACCTGTCTTGCAGCCTGTATAATGTCATTCACATCTTCTCCAGAGAATCACATATTTCTTTGATTACTCTTAGAAATATTTTAAAATTATTTTCTTTACGCAGTCAAGCCATCAAATAGTTTGGAATAATTCATCACATAGTTTTTAAATCTATAGAACGACTGTTTACCATTTTATTCAAATAAATCAGGAAAATTCACGGCATATGAACAATTTCATAACATGCACATATAGAAATAATCTATCATTTTATGAAATGTTATATCATTGTTTGCATATGTAATTGTAAGGCATTATTCAACCTGCAAAGCTTTTCTGAAGTCTATTATTCAAGTGTCTGATGTTTTTTTTTTTTTTGGAGGAAAAGGTGGAATAAGGCCACCCTGTTTTATTAATGAGAATTAACCAAACAAACCCAGAGTACTGGAACAAATTACAACCTACAGACAATAAAATAAAACATGAAGCAATATAACCAATACATACAATCAGGGCTCACTCTAACACCCTTTAAGGTGGGCCACAAAAACTAAAAACTACAACTAGGACGAACCGACTACAGCTTGTCCCCGACTTCCACCAATAATGTACTGGACCCCAGCTTAGGTCCAATCACATAGCGAGTACCAACTAATTGTATGTACGTCACGTAAGCTTCGTGCACCGCCTCCACGGCGCGTGCACACCCACCTGAAGCGAATCACGTGGGATTTAGAAATTCGCCGGTCCCATCCTTCTCCTCCCCCTCTCCCACACCCTCTCCAACATACTCACTCTCTGCCCAGTCACCACCAAAGTAGAGCCGTGGAGAGGATACATTCACCTCTCACACGTTTTAGCTCTCACAAGCAATTTCTCACTAAGCAAAACTCTCACTAACCCTAACCACAGACACAGTCTAAGAGAGCAACGAAGATGGTACTCACCTCTCTCATGCTTATACTCTCTCAAGTTTCTAATGTTCATCGTATAAAGGTGTTCTTTGCTGGGGTGTGATGTTCATTTTTACTATTCGCTCTTATAATTTGCGCAACTACCTTGCTTTCATATGGTATTGCTCTTAAGTGTTAACTATTTTATTGTGCTTCTAGTTTTAGTGTTTGCCATTTTTCTTCCATGTCAATATAATACTTGATGTTCCTTTACTACAAGCAAGGAAGTTATATGGCTACAGTTGAAGAGATAGCAGAAATAAAGCAAAAACAGGATGAAGACAAACGAGCAGCCAGATTGCATTCGTTCAGGTAACCTTTTATTTTCTTCGTTGTTATCCATATGCTATTTATTATTGAGGCGTAATTCCCAACAGGTCACGATTTTTAGTCCAGTGCGCGGGAGAACATATACTAGGGCAGTATGAGACTGAGGCAGAGCCTATTGGCTGGACTTCCCCTGGAACCAGAAACACCTCCCAAACTTACTCTTACTCTAATTATAAAGATATTACTTGTATACTGAAGTTCCATCCCAAAATAATCATGCTATTTATTTATTTATTTATTTATTGTGTGGCAGTATTTTAAACACAATCTATTAGCAGTGCCAAATTTTTTTTGTAAAAGATGTTTTAACAAAAAAAAATAGTAACTATGTGGGTGAATGGATCTTGTCGTTACCTAATGAGCAAGACAAAATCACCAGCTTTGAGACGTTTGGTACCAACAAATGAACTCCAACCAATGGTCAAAAGGTGTCGCTTTGGCTGTCCTAGAAACAAGAGGCAAGTTAAAAATTTATGTCAAAATAATATATAAAGATTACTTAAACATGTGGCAAATATTCCTACCACGGTATATATGTCGAAATGTCCACATATTGTCATGCAAATCTTTGACAATGAGCTCTTAATTGGAAGGTTGCATTGCATAATCCTGTAATTTGTGAATATTAATCAGATCAATACTGAAGTAAACATAAAATGCATATATAGTTGTAGTTCATTTTAATTACCTCACCAATTGAGGGAATAGCTTTTCTGCAGCTCTCTGAGGCACTGAGAACCCACCATGAGTACTTGTATCGCTTGCAGTTAAATTCTTGCAAAAAAAATCATTTGGTTGCTTGCTTATTGTATGCTCGAAATTTGGAATTGGAAAAACATCACCGTCCTGAGTAGAATACAGGATAGATCAGGTCACTCCATTCTTGAAAAATTCAAGCTTACAAATATTTTTTAAAACATAATTTTGACATGAGAAGACTAGATTCACTAGATTAACTAAAAAAGAACAGCAAGATCACTAGTCGGAAATCATCTTAAAGGATTAGCCTCTTTAGCCATGGCAAGTGATATTGATTTACATAAGAGAAATCATAAACTGATACATTGTTATTATCATATTAATAGTCACATGGGATTGCACGCTACAACAAAGTTCTAAGTTTTAGTAACTAAACATAATATATAAGAAACCTAATAAAAGTCAACCCAAAAAAAAAAGAGAAATATAGATATTTTTCATGTTATAAAATCTATAATCATCTCTCTCGTGTAGAGATATTACGGAGAAAATTAAGGAGAAAATACGCCAATTGAAAATTTATTCACTGTTGCCGCTAAATCTGGTGTGGGGGCAAACAGATAGAATTTGTGGATTCTTGGGATGTTTAATAGTCAAACCTAAAATCTTTCTGCCGGAGTTTGACCGTTATCTCCTGTCGTTGACCTGCAAAAAGTGCGAAACACCGGGGTTGATCCCAGCGACGCACCCTCCGACGCTCAAGTCAGTAATCACAAGGAGGGGGGGTTCAGATCACGAGAAAATGCTATCTTGTCATTTTGTGGACGTGGCGTGATCTGAGCCGCCCATCATGTTTTGGTGCTACTTTTGAACAATCCGACAGTCAAGGTAGCTCGGCAGTCATTTTTCTTCACATGTAAGGGTCGGTGCATCGGTAGCTCGGCCATAGCTGTTCGGCAGTGCCTCAGTGGCTCGTCGAGCTGTTCAGTAGCTCGGCAGTTCGATAGTGCCTCGGTGGCTCATCGAGCTGTTCAGTAGCTCGGCAGTTCGATAGTGCCTCGGTGGCTCGGCAGCTCAGGACGAGCCGTTGGGCCACGTGGCTGGATCCGGAGCGTCCATCATGGTGCGGATGTCAATGTTGAAGGTTCAGATTACGAGAAAATGTTATCTTGTTGTTTTGTAGGCGTAGCGTGATCTGAGTCGTTCATCATGTTTTGACACGAATTTTGAGACAATCTGACGATCGAAGTTGCTCGGCGGCATTTTTCTCCATATGTGGAGGTCGGTGCCCCGGCAGCTCGGCAGAATGCCTCAGTGGCTCAGCTCATGACGAGCCGTTGAGCCACGTGGCTTGATCCGGAGCTTCCATCATGGTGCGGATCTCGATGTTGTAGGTTCGGATCACGAGAAAATGTTATCTTGTCGTTTTGTGGGCGTGGCGTGATCTGAGCCGCTTATCATGTTTCGACACGAATTTTGAGACAATCTGACGATCGAAGTTGCTCGGCGGCATTTTTCTCCATATGTGGAGGTCGGTGCCCCGGTAGCTCGGCAGAACACCTCAGTGGCTTGGCTCATGACGAGCCGTTGAGCCACGTGGCTTGATCCGGAGTGTCCATCATGGAGTGGATCTCGATATTGTAGGTTCAGATCACGAGAAAACGTTATCTTGTCATTTTGTGGGCATGGCGTGATCTGAGCCATTCATCATGTTTCGACGAATTTTGAGACAATCTGATGATCGAAGTTGCTCGGCGGCATTTTTCTCCATATGTGGAGGTCGGTGCACCGGTAGCTCGACAGAACGCCTCGGTGGCTCGGCTCATGACGAGCCGTTGAGCCACATGGCTTGATCCAGAGCTTCCATCATGTTGCGGATCTCGATGTTGTAGGTTCAGATCACGAGAAAATGTTATCTTGTCGTTTTGTGGGCGTGGCGTGATCTGAGCCGCTCATCATGTTTCGACACGAATTTTGAGACAATCAGACGATCGAAGTTGCTCGGCGGCATTTTTCTCCATCTGTGGAGGTCGGTGCCCCGGTAGCTCGGCAGAGTGTCTCGGTGGCTTGGCCCCGTATTGAGTAAACCGTCGCAACCTTCGCCTGAACCATCGCAGCTTTCTTTATTCTGTCGTTTTGCTTCCCTTAATGGTCCCCCAAGCGTTACAAAAGCCCAACAGTCGCTCTTTGGCTATAAGTTCTCACCCCCTCGCGTCTTATCTCATTCTTTCACTTTTCACTCTAAAATTTTACTTTCGCTCTCGAGTCGCTCTGCTAGTGGAGATTTGAGCTCAAAAGCGGTTGTGCTAGCTGTCGCGAAGGCCAGGCGATTTTCGGCAAACTTTTTCCGACCGTGAACGTCACATCAAGGTCAGTTTACTTAACCTCAGATATTTATTCTGCGAGATGTCATGGGTATCCTTGGGTAGTGAGGCATCCTCCTCGGGGGGTCGGAGCACCGAGGAAGGGAGAGAAGTGGTGGGCCGAAGGAAGGGGAAGGAGATAGTAGGGTCGTCTGCAGCCAAGGAGAAGGGGAAGGAAGTGGTTCGGTCCTCGGTTGTTGAGACGGTTGTGGAGGACGTGAGACAGGCGGGTGAGCTGGGTTGGATGCCGACCGTGTTGTCCGGCCACGGGGGAATAAGGCAGTACAACGGCGAGCTACTGACCAAAGCTGTCTATGGTCATGCGGAAACCTACGAGGAGAGCGATTCAAGAGAGGTTACCGAGGTGGACGATATCCCCTCGGTTCTAACCGAGCGGGACTTACTCCGGACTCGGAAGGGCTTCACCATTCCCTCGGAGTACACATTAATTCTCCCCGGCCCCAGGTGCGAGCGAACACAGCTTTTTCGCCGGATACCTGTGTCTTCGCCTACGACACGTTGAATGCTGGCCTGCGCTTCCCCCTTCATCCTTTCATGACTGTGGTTCTTCAGTGGTATGGGCTGTGTCCCATTCAGTTCATGCCGAACACGTGGCGCCATGTGCTCGAATTTCTGCTTCAATGCCGAACAGCCAAGGTGGAGCCGCAGCTCGTCATCCTCCGGAGTTTGTACCGGATCAATAGAATGAGTAAGCTCAAGCCTCGTTACTACTTGTCGCCTCAGAAAGGCGTCAAGTTGATAGAAAACCCCGACTCGATAAAGTCGTGGAAGGGCAAGTTCTTTCTGGTCAAGAGCCCTTCAACGTGGGACTTCCCAACCGGTGGAAGGATGAGGTGTCGAAGTATGCGAAGGCCGAGCCGGTGTTGACCCCGGCCGAGGCAGAGGTGGCGGCGAAGTTGGCCGGTCTTCCGATGTTGAGTTGGAGGGAAATGACCGAGGAGGTGTTGCATGGGTCAGGCCTCAGTCCGATCGACCCGAGTACGCTCCTGACATCTTTTTTTCGCTTTACTATCTTTAATGCCTTGCATTTTTTCTAACTTGATTTTCTTTCACTTCGACAGAGGCTCCGAATATGAACTTCAAGGGGATGATGGTTGAACGGAACAAGGTCACGGATGCCAAGAAGAGAAAGAGGACGAGCACGGGTCCCTCATCTGGCCGACCCACGAAGATTCCTTCGGCCGTAGTTGGGGCCATCACCCCTGTTTCTCCTCGGCAAACGTCTTCGGCCGTTGGTGTTGGCCAGCCGGCCCCCTCTGCTTCTTCGGGCGAGGGCTTTTCTGTTTCGGGGGCACTGGCGCTCGAGGCCCTTGCACTGACCGAGCATGCTGAGGTTATACTGACCGAGGCTCACAAGAGGTTGTTCGTCCCCAATTGGCGGGTGAAGAACCATGACGGCTTCTTGGGGGACTCGATGATGAGCATGCAGGCTGTTCGCCATCTCCCGACCCCGAAGGACCGAGCTGAACTGAAGGCGGGGACGAAGGGCGACGATGCCCTTGAAGTAGCCTGGTCACTCATGTCGGTAAGTTTTCTTAGCTGTTCTCGATATTTTTGAAAATTTTCTAAGTCTTTAGCTCGGCTTTTGTTGTGTTCTGACTGCTTCTTCGTGCAGGCCACATGTCACTTCAGCCACCTTCTCGAGGAATATGTCGAGCAAGAGAGGGAGCTGAAAGCCCTCAGTGACAAAGACAGAGCGGAAAGGGCAAGGGCCATGAAGCAGTTGGAGGCAGAGCAGCGCTGCTCGAACGCTTTGGCATCCCAAGTTGCCGACCTTGAAGCAGCTCTGGTGCAAGCGAGGGAGAAGCTCGCTTCGGAGGTAGCTAAGGCAGCCGAGGAGAGGGCCGAAGTGGTGAGGGCTTTGGAGGCAGTGAAGCTTAGACAAGCCGAGGTCGTAGAGAAGGCGAGGGCGGAGATTGAGGCTGAGGCCAAGAAGCACATGGCGGCCAACATGGAGCAGTCTTATGCCAACGTGCTCGAGCATGTCGAGGCTCGACTCCTCGGCTTCGATAGGTCGGGGTAAAGGCTGTGAGGTTCGGTCGCCGAACCTGATGCTAAGGAGGGAGACGAAGGGGAGGAAGAAGAGGAGGAGGACGAGCAACATGGTGACGATACTCCTGCCGACCCCGAGGCTGCGGTGGTGGAAGAAGGGGGTGACCAGGGCGCGGCCGACCCCCGAGCCGGAGCGGCGGAGGACAAGGGGCCATCTACCGAGGTGCCCGTTCCCGAACTACCACTCAAGGTGGTCCCTTGATCTTCTTGCTCTTGTATGCATTTTTTTTTTCTTTCGTGTACTACATTGTAGTGTACTGGCCACCGCTTTTTTGATGTAAATGAAACTTGTTTTTTGGCAATTCTTGCTAAGTGTTGGAGTGTTTCGATTTGAAATCTTTCTGAAATTTGACTAAGTGTTGAGTACTCCTTTTGACAATTTGCCAAGTGTCAGCGAATTTTGCTTTGATGTTTGGCTATGTTGCACGAGCTTAGTGTTGATGTATTTTTTCAAGTAGTCGAGCCGAGTTCAGTAGCTGAAGCTTCTCGTCTTCGCGCTGACTTGAAAGCAACGAAGCTGGCCCTCTCCCACAGCCGAGAGAGTTTTCTCAAAAGCGAGTTGGAGCTAGAGCATCTCAAGGCAATGCTAAGAGAGTGTCTCCCCAAGCTGAGACAACTTCGGAAACGAGCTCGTGGGGTACGTCTTGAAGGCGAGGTGGAGTTGCTTCAAAAGACGCTATTCGACATTGAGGTAGAGAAAGGCAAACTACTAGCGGAGGTTCACCACCTGAAGATAGCAGAAGAGGAACTTTCGGAGGAAGAAGAGGAGTTAGCTTCGGCGGTGAGTAAGTTGATGGTCGAGCGCGACGAGCTGACGGCGAGGGTTGACGAGTTGAGGAGGGTTACGGTCGACAAAAGCATTGAAGTGACCCATCTTCGTCGAATTACAGCCGATAGCTCTGGAGCTGTAGGCTCCGATCAACTTCCACATTTCAAAATAGTTGTGAAGGACGCTACTCAGAAGGATCGAATCGTTGAGCTCGAGGAGGAAGTGGCTCGACTCAAATATCAGCCTGAACGGATTAACGTCAGAAGCACGTCGTGTACTCGCGAAGAGAATGAGATAGGGATCTCGTTTAACGAGCTTGCGACTCACTCGCTTGTCGTTAGGCGAAGCCCGGTTGATGCTCAAAGCTGTGTGGCTGCTTTGTCGAGCGGCGCATCGATTGGGGCCACAGTCAGGGGCAGTGCCAAAGGGGCGTCTCAACTCGCTGGTCTAGAGACAAGCTCCGAGGTTAGGCACCGCCGTCCTCGGGTGTCTCTGAACCGGAACATTCCCATCCCGAAGAAGCATTGAGAGAGTTGTTATAAGTATGTATAAGTATTTGTAATCCCTCGTAATAGAGTAGCTTGGTCTTGTAACTCGAGTTCCCTTGTACTTTTTAAACTTTATAAACGTGAAGGCTTGTTTTACTCACCTAAGCTCGCGGGCTTTGCATGTTTTGTTAGTACTTTTTGTTTGTTTGGTACTACTTGTTACTTGCTTAAGAGCAAGGAGTAGAAGCGAAGCCCTGAGTAAGTTTCAACAGTTGTGGGAGCAATTCGAATGGCGAACCACTTCTAGCTTGCTTAAGAGCGAGCTTGCAAAGCGGAATCGAGCCAAGTTTTGGACTCCGAACACGTTGTTTGAGTAAGTTTCAACGGTTGTGGGAGCAATTCTGAATGGCGAACCACTTCTAGCTTGCTTAAGAGCGAGCTTGCGAAGCGGAATCGAGCCAAGTTTTGGACCCGAGCACGTCGTTCGAGTAAGTTTCAATGGTTGTGGGAGCAATTCCGAATGGCGAACCACTTCTAGCTCGCTTAAGAGCGAGCTTGCAAAGCAAAATCGAGCCAAGTTTTGGACTCCGAACACGTCGTTTGAGTAAGTTTCAACGGTAGTGGGAGCAATTTCGAATGGCAAACCACTTCTAGCTTGCTTAAGAGCGAGCTTGCGAAGCGGAATCGAGCCAAGTTTTGGACTCCGAACACGTTGTTTGAATAAGTTTCAACGGTTGTGGGAGCAATTCCGAATGGCGAACCACTTCTAGCTTGCTTAAGAGCGAGCTTGCGAAGCGGAATCGAGCCAAGTTTTGGACTCCAAACACGTCGTTTGAATATGCATCATAAAAGGTTTCAAACAGAGAGACAAAAATAATCAGAAGAGAAATATGAGGGGAAAGAAGTCTTTTATTGATAACTGCTAATCGGCTGCTTCTAAGTTGCAAGTCATTATTACAATGAGAAAGTAAAGAAGCAAATACAAATAAAATGATAGGAATGGCTCGACATTTGAAGGTACTCGGAGAGGCATTCAAGCGCTCTCTTGGTACTTCAGTAAATGGTCGGCATTCCAAGTTCTGGGTATCTCTCTGCCTTCAAGGTCTTCTAGACGATATGCTCTGGGGCGGACTACTTTGGAAATTTTGTACGGTCCTTCCCAATTCGGAGCTAGCTTACTCTTTTGGCTAGGGAATGAGATAGCTAGCTTTTTGAGAACCAAGTCCCTTTCCTTGAGATCTTTGGGACAAACCCTTTTGTTGTAGGCCTGCTCAATCCTTCTCCGATAATTTTGCTGGCGAATAGAAGCTCTTTCACGGAGCTCATCAATCAGGTCCAAATTTGCTCGGAGTTCTCTGGCATTCTGCTCTTCATCATAAGCAATAAGGCGAGGGGATGGCAGACCAACTTCTAATGGGATCACAGCCTCGGACCCATAGGTGAGATTGAAAGGCGACTCTCCTGTGGGGGTCCATTTCGTAGTGCAGTAGTTCCACAATACGTTAGGAAGTTGTTCTGCCCATAAGCCTTTGGTGGCCTTATCTAGTCTCTTCTTGATGCCAGAGAGGATCTGCCTGTTGGCATTCTCTACTTGACCATTGGGCTGAGGATGGGAGTCGGAGGAGAAGCATTGCTGAATGCCGAGGTCTTCACACAAGGATTGGAACGCTGCCCCTGTGAACTGTGTTTCATTATCTGTTATTAGGATCCGAGGTACGCCGAACCTACAGATTACATTTCTCCAGAAGAACTGCAGCACTTTGTTCTCAGTAATTGTGGCAAGAGGTTCGGCCTCGATCCATTTAGAGAAGTAGTCAATTGCCACGACTAGGAACTTGAGCTGGCCTGAAACTGGTGGAAATGGACCAAGCAACTCCATCCCCGACATTGCGAAGGGAATCGGACTTGAGAGGGATGTGAGTTGTGCTTGGGGTAGACGGCGAATGTTAGAGAACTGTTGACAAGGGCTGCATTGCCGGACATGTTGCTCGGCATCCCGAAGCAGGGTAGGCCAAAAATACCCGTAGTTCAGACTCTTCCTGGCGAGAGACCTTGACCCTGAATGTGCTCCACCTATGCCTTCATGGAGTTCTTGCAAAGCGTATGAAGCTTCTTCCGGGGAAAGGCACTTCAAGTAGGGTCTGCCATCTACTTGGGTATAGAAGCATTTGTACAAGACTCCTTCAACAAGAGTGTACCGCTCTGCTCTCTTTCGAACTCAACGGGCTTCTTTTGGATCTTGGGAAAGGACCCCGTCCCTGAGGAACTCTATCAAAAGCTTCATCCATTTGTCCTGGAGTTGGACGGGCAGCGACTCAATCGAGTCGGGAGCTTCTTCTTCTATGCTCGGTCTTAGAGTACTTCGATTAGGACGGTCTGCTCGAGACCCTGAAGGGAGGAGGAGGCCAATTTAGAGAGGGCATCTGCTTGGGAGTTTTCTTCTCTAGGGATCCGCTGAATTTGTGCCTCTTCGAATGAAGCCATGAGACCTTGGACCTTGGCTAGGTACTTAGCCATTCGGTCATCCCGCGCCTCGTACTCTCCTAAGACCTGATTCACGACCAGCTGCGAATTACTGAATATTCGGAGATGTTGTGCCCCTGCTTTGCATGCCACACCTAGGCCGGCTATAAGGGCTTCATATTCAGCTTCATTGTTGGAGGCCTTAAAGTTGATACGGAGGGAGTATTAGAGAACGAAGTCATCTGGGCCTGCCAGAATGGCCCCGGCTCCACTCCCTTCAGTGCAAGAGGACCCGTCTACATATACTATCCAGATGGAAGGCCCATTTGCTGCTTGACTAACCTTCGGGATGGTGCTCTCAACAATAAATTCAGCTAAGGCTTAGGCCTTGATTGCGGTCCGAGGTTGGTAAGATATGACATGTTGACTCAGCTCGATCGACCACTTCATCAGACATCCGGAGGTCTCGGGTTTGTGTAGTACTTGCTTAAGCTGCTGGTCGGTGAGAACGACCACCAAGTGGGATTGAAAATAAGGGCAAAGCTTCCTAGCTGCCATAACCAAGGCATATGCCATCTTCTCTAATCTCGGATAGCGGAGCTCGGCATCTCTGAGAACCTTGCTCACATAATAGATAGGCTTCTGAGCCTTGTCTTCTTCCTTCACTAGAATAGCACTGAGGGTTTGATCGGAGGCAACTAGGTAGAGGTAGAGTGTTTTCCCGGGGATAGGCTTGCTGAGGAGAGGGGGATTGACCAGATAGGCTTTCAGTTAATCGAACAATTCTTGTTGCTGTTGGTCCCACTCGAAGCCCTTAGCCCCCTTGAGGGCTTTGAAGAAAGGAAGACACTTCTCTCCTGACTTAGACAAGAATTGCCTTATAGCCGCGAGGCACCCTGTGAGCTTCTGAACCTCTTTCACACTCGTAGGAGGGGTCATGTCCAGTATGGCTTTGATCTTCTCGGGGTTGGCTTGGATCCCTCTTTAACTGACCATGAAGCCCAAGAACTTACCTGACGAAACTCTGAACGCACACTTGTTCGGGTTGAGCCTCATATCATGCTTCCTCAACACATCGAATGCTTCTTAGAGATCGGCAACATGGTCGGCCCCATGGATGCTTTTAACTAGCATATCATCAACATACACTTCCATGTTTCGGCCGATCTGATTCTAGAAGACCTTGTTAACGAGGCGTTGGTAGGTTGCACCAGCATTTTTCAACCCGAAGGGCATTACTTTGTAGCAATAGAGCCCATGATCGATGACGAAGGAGGTCTTCAGGATATCCGGGGGAAACATTCTGATCTGGTTATATCCGGAGAAGGCATCCATGAAGCTCAGCAGCTCATGGCCCGAAGTAGCGTCGATCAGGGTGTCGATGCTGGGGAGAGGGAAGGGATCCTTAGGGCACGCCTTGTTCAGGTCAGTGAAGTCAATGCAAATTCTCCAACTTCCATTTGCCTGCTTAACCATAACAATATTGGAGAGCCATTCGGGATAGTTGACTTCTTGTATGAATCGGGCCTTGAGGAGCATGTCTACTTCTTCCTTTATCGCTTGCTGGCGCTCAGGACAAATTTGTGCCTCTTCTGTTGGACTGGTTTGGACCCCGGAGCAACGCTTAGGTGGTGGACGAGGAGGTCCTCGAAAATCCCCAGCATGTCGGCAGCCGACCAGGCGAAGAGGTCATGGTTCTTTCTGATGCACTGGACTATATCAGAACAGAGGGCAGAGGGGAGGGACTTGCTGACGAAGAACTTACAGTTCGGGTCTTGCTGGGCAAAAAGCACTTCCTCCAGCTCGTCTACTGGTTCGGACATAGGCTGGGTGTTCCCTTAAGGAATCTCAAGAGTCTCGAGGGAGAGGACAGGTCCCCTGGTGAAGGTCATGTAACACTTGCGAGCCATCTCTTGACTCCCCTTTACTTCTCCTACACCTGACTTGGTGGGGAACTTCATTTTAAGATGATAAGCTGACGGGACGGCCTCTAAAGCATCTAGGCCAGGTCGGCCTAGAATCACATTGTAAGCAGCTGGGATGTCGACGACCATGAAATCCATTAGCTCCATCCGGGTAGTAGGAGTTTTGCCAGCGGTTACGTCGAGGGTTATTACCCCTTCGATAGTCACTGGCACTCCCGTGAACCCATGAAGCGTGTAGCCAGCGGGCTTGAGCCTGTCCCATGATAACTTGAGTCCTCGGAAGGCCGCTAGGAAGAGAATGTTGACAGAGCTACCATTGTCCACCAGAATCCTCTCCACTTTGAAGTTGGCCATGTGGAGGTTGATTACTAATGCATCGCAATGGGGGGTTCGGACACCCTCCAGGTCTTCATCTGAGAAAGTGACCGGGACTCTGAGGCCTTTGGGAGGGGGTATGCCATGAACCGAACTGACTTCTCGTATGAAAGCCTTTCGAGAAGAGTTGGAGGTTCCTCCCATGGAACCTCCATGAATGAGATGCAAGATGAGTTCCTCTTCAAACTCGGGAGTCTCGTCGCGCCTCTTGGGACGCTTGTTAGCCCGCTTGGGGGCGAGGAAGATCAATTCGGTCCTTTCTCACAAACTTAGACAGCTGCCCTCTCTGGATGAGGGCCTCAATTTCATTCTTCAGGGCCTGACAATCGTTGGTGTCGTGGCCATGGTCTCGATGATATCGGCACCACTTTTTCTTATCCCTCTTCTTGCCAGGGGTATTCATCTTCGGGGCAGGAGGCAGAATTCCTTCCTTCTCAATCTCCATGAGAATAGTAGAAATGTTGGCATTAAGAGGGGTAAACTTCTCAAATCTGGGAGGCAGGCGGTGCTGGCCCCCGTTGTCCTTCTGGAGCTTCTTAGCTCCCTCTTTTTCAACTACTTTTCACTTGGTCCCGGAGGAAGACCCCTTAAAAGTGGGGCAATGTTCAGCTTCCTCGGCCTGGATATACTTCTCGCTTCTGAGAAGAAGGTCGGAGAAGTTTTGCGGGGGCTTTTTGGCCAGGGAGGATCGAAGGCTTTAGTTGAGGACATTTGACTGGAAGGCTGCTGCAGCGACCAATTGGTCGAGGGAGGCAATGGACTTAGCTTCCGCAGTAAAGCGCTTCACATAATCTCTCAGCTTTTCGCCCTTCTTCTGATTGAGGTAGAGTAGGGAGATACTAGTCTTCTCGGTGTAACGGCTAGTTACGAAGTGGTGATGAAGAGAGTTTCAAATTGTTCAAAGGAGAAGATGGAGGACGGGGCGAGGTGAGAGTATCATTCCCGAGCCAGACCTTTGAGAGTAGCTGGGAATGTCTTGAATAGTAGAGCATCGGACGCCTGGTAGATCATCATGAGAGTTTTGAAACTCTCAATGTGATCCACGGGGTCGGACTCCCCAGTATATGTTTCAAACTGCAGGGGCTTGAAGTTTGGTGGAACGGGTGCTTCCATGATAGTTCGGGAGAAGGGAGGTCGGCTTGGACGGAGGGACCTTCCTCTCAGCTCCTCTTCCCTGTCTAGTTGGCCGAGGCGCCTCTCCATCTCGTGGAGATGACGGTACACAGCATCATCCCTTTGACGGTACCCCGGCGAGCCTCTGGACTCGCCTTCGTACGAAGGGGAGCTTGGGGTTCGGCGATGGTAGCTAGGGGAATAATGAGAACTGGTGATGTGATGGCGGTGGCTCGGAGCTTGAGGAGGAGTTAGGGACCGATGGCGAGGACTTTGGACAGGAGGAGGAGTGGGCACCCTCTGAGCATTGTTGTTGTTGTCTGGTCGGTGGTTGAGGGCTTGCAAGACGGTGGCTTGGAATTGTTGGAATCTGGCTCGGGTGATAGGCCCGTTTTCGTCCCTCGAAGGCTGCCGACCAGCGGGAGAGTGATGCCTTCTTCGATGGTTCTCAGGGGACTCTCTTCGCCTTCTGTGAGGAGGGGACCTCCTGTGGTCGCAACGACGAGGAGATTACTCATTTGGACGTTCTGAGCGGGTGGCTCCCTCACGGGCCCGCCTCTCATTCAAACAGCAACGAAGGTCCTCTTCTTTCTGCCGGTTGATGAGGATGTTGCGGAGGTCTTCGGAAGGCCAGGGGTTGTGAGATGCCATTAAGTCGGTTAAACGGCTATGTATGTAGATGTGGTCTCGGTGAAGGGGTTGTTTCTGAGGATTGGGACGAGAGGTCCCTACACCGGCATTCTGGGGCCCGAGTGGAGCCCGCTGGGATTGAAGAAGAGGTTGCTCCTGCTGCAGGGGCTGATCAGGCTGAGGAGGGGGTTGCCCCTGCTGCTGGACGGTTTGGAGGGGGACCTCCTGTTGCGGTTGAGGAGGAGTGGGTCCGCGGTTGGACCCTTTGGATCTCATTTTCCTGGGAGGCATGGCTGGAGGTGATCTTAACAAATGGAAGATGATGGATTACTATTCGTTGTTCCCACAGATAACACCAATCTGTTGCCGCTAAATCTGGTGTGGGGGCAAACATATAGAATTTGTGGATTCTTGGGATGTTGAATAGTCAAACCTGAAACCTTTCCGCCGAAGTTTGACCGTTATCTCCCGCCGTTGACCTGCAAAAAGTGCGAAACACCGGGGTTGATCCCAGCGATGCACCCTTCGACGCTCAAGTCAGTAATCAGAAAGATTATGAATGAGATTTTACTAGCAAAAGATTGATTACCTGTTAACAGTGGGGGATGAGGGGTATTTATAGCCGCCTTAGAGACCAATTTCGGAATAAGATCAAATCCCTACTTCCCAGTGAATGGATAGAAGTGAATCAGGACCGTCAATTAGGTATAATCATAAACCCTAATTCTATCCAACTGGACTGGGTCTCTTGCTGGTTAAAACCCGCATCCAGTTGAGATGGATCCGTTCGTGGGTCATTGGGCCTTTGGAAAAAAGACCTAGTACCTACTTCAGACCCGTTTGTAGGTGAAATTACCATTTCACCCCTGATCTTTAAGATTCACTCCTGATTTGGACGGTTCCGATTTAGCCCTATTTTTAGCCATATCATTCACATTTAAATTTATCATGCTTCTTTTTTTGTTCAGTAGATGTTCAATTAATGTTTGAATTTTTCTGACTAAGGGCAAATATGACTAATGAAATCTTTCTGGAATATTATAAATTTATCAGTAGGTAAAGAAACAGAATTTCTTACAGAATTCACTGGCTGGAGTGTCATTTGAGCATAGATCTCATCAGTATCCCTATCTGCCTGAAAGAATAATACTTATTTTGTTTTAGAAAAACAAAGCAATGGATAGATGCTAAAAGTAATACAAATGTAAAGACAAATATTCACCCCAGCTACACTCACATGTAGTTTCACACTGTGGACCTGGCACAACAACTGCGACGGGAGAACATGATAGTTAGGAATGTGAGAATTTGCAGTTTTTCTAGTTGAAGCTGACACCTGTAGATGGATGAAAACAGAACAAGGATCTGAATGTTTGGACAAAATCTTTAAAAGGTACAAACAATTACTAGTCATCGTGCAAAATAATATCACAAAGTCACACTTGACACTATACTAACGATGATTATACCTGTGGGACAACCAAATGACTACCATCTCATAATTCTCAGACACTACATAACTATTATTATTCTCTGTAGTATAAGAAGCTAACTGTTGGTACACTCCCACACTCTTTGCGTGAC
>CM030358.1:55315784-55414394 GCA_017893485.1 Hemerocallis citrina
ATTTGAGATCACGTTATTTGAACTTTATTTGCACTTGCGTCATATCATTCAAATAATAAAGATATTTCAGCTGTCCAATTTCTTAATGTTTTCGTTTCAAGGGCAAACAAATTTCCAAAAATTTAGTTATACATATTTAGACTGGTTTAGACATTTCTAACAAAATAAACAATTCGAATTTGTCATAGTATGTCTCCACGATGAAGAAGATCCTTGGGCTTTCCCAACTTATTGAGAGCTCAAACTCCCCTTTTATATCCTCTGAAAATCCAACTTGTTATCTTATTCTACATGCCTAAAATAGCTAAAGAGGTTTTTGGTAAGCAGATTATAGGGGGATTACTTCCATTCCCTCATTTGGCAAAGTGTAATCATATTTTGGGAAGGAATACATCATTCTCTAGAATAAAATCTCCCAATTTCACCTGCCAAAAACATTTGAGATTTCTCTTTTCCAATAGGAATAAAATATACAAAAGACTATTATTCTCATTATTTATGTCAACCTCCACCACCACCACTGTTTCCACCACTACCACCACCACCATCACCACCACCACTAACGCCACCGCCACCAAGAACCATCACCACCACCCCTACGACACCATTACCGCCACCACTATTGGCACTACCACCACCACCATCATTGTTTTCACTGCCACCATCGCTATCGCCACCACCGTCATCGTCGTCGTCGCCACCACCACTACCAACACCAATTCCGCCACCACCATTGTCGACCGCCACCGCCACTGCCACAACCACCATCACCGCCGTTGCCTTTGCCGTCGCCGCCACTACCACCACCGTTGTCACCTCCACAACCACTCACCTCTACCCTTCTCACTTTCTCTCACTTTGCTTTTTCATCTATTAGAGTATTTTCATAAATTTAATAAATGAGATTGGAGTACTTCGAAAATATAGTGTACATTACCAAACACAGTAATATAGTATTCCTAGGAATACTCGCTCCCACGATTATATTCTTGGGAATGCTTTAAACCCGAGAACAATCCGCAAACCAAACACACCCTCAAGATATAAAGTCGAGTTATTTGGAATCACTACTAATTGTAATGGATATAACGGTATATCAAACCTGGCGTGTACACCCAAACGCCGGGATAGATCGTTGTTATAAATTCTTTTTTAATGTCGAATGTCTATGACGACGTTTATATATAACGTCGTTATATATATGATATATTACGGCGTTTATGAATGTAAAATGCCGTGACAGACTGCCGTATCTTTTCGCTAGTTAATGGGGATGTATGCCACGGCGTTTTTGATAGAAAACACAGTGATAGGGTAGCGTATTTTATTCCATCCAGTCCTAACTATTCATTTTCCCCCAAAAACTTTCTAACCCTAAATCCTCCGTCTCCTCTCTCTCTTACGAACTTTCTCTCTCTCTCTCTCTGACTTTTCACCCCCTCTCCTCCTCAATCTTGCCTTCGCCTTGTGTTCCTTTAATGCCACCTCTCCGTCCACGCCCCTCTTTCGTCACCACCCCACTGTCCCCCTTGCTGCGATTATTGAGGTAATTTTCAGCCAACCCTTTTTTATTGAAGTTTGATTGAAGTTTGATTGATTATTTTAAAGTGGGTTGTAGTGGTTTGCTTAGCAAAATGTAACGCAAGTATCACAATCAGGTTTCTTTAACAAAATAAAGAACAAGAACTATTATAGTTTCTACATAAAAATTGTACAATGTTTCATATTGGAATGATAGAACAGTTAAATCAATTATGGTTAATTCTGAATCATCAGAATTAGAATGGAACATGAATCCATAAAAGATATATATCATCAAAATTGGAATGATATAATGACAATTCTAAACATCAGAAATACATCGATAAGTTTTCATGCTTTCTTTTGGAATACTGAGAAGATTCTAAGTAAATTATGAGAATATATAGCATCATCAAAATTGGAATGAAATTATATATTAAAAAAATTTAAATATAAATTTTTAAATTATCTAAAGCATGCCAACTGTCTAAAATTGATGCTTAAGTTTGAACTTCTCTTTGTCTTCAATTCGATTCTAATTCATCAAAACAACTAGGATGTTAAAATTTTTGGCTCGATAGATTTTATCTACATATCCCCCACAGTTTTGATAATTGGATCACTTTCAAATCTCTTAGCAAGAGCATTAGCCATATTTTGTCTCAATTGCACATTATTTATGAGAAAGTTCAACTAGGCTTCTTTCAGCCTTAATATACTCCTCTGACTATTATAGAGTGAGTTATGAGCTACAGTGCATTGTAGCTTGATAGTCAACGAATAAAATTAGAGAGTTACTTAAACTTCTTAATGGATGACTAGCAACAAGTTCTTCAATCCACTCTGCCTCTTCCCCTGCAGAGGATAACACATAGAGGTTTAATTTCATGGATGATAGCACAGTGCCTTTGTAACACCCTGCAAAATAAAATAATTTATTTTGCATTATTAAATAATATTAAATTGGTAAAGTTGATTATTTTGACTTTTTTTGAAATTGTAATTTTGCCTGTGCAATACATGTGCAAAGTTAGAAAATTTTGAATTCTTAAAATTTTATGGTTAATGATTGATTTTTCTCATTTATTTATGATATTTTAATTTTCAGATTTATTTGAATTAATTGGGCTATTTTATGAATTTGTCAATTTTACACGTGCAAAACACGTGCACATATTTTTTTGTGTGCAAATCGTCACTTTTAAAATTTTGAACAAATTCTCCTATTTATGATTAAGTATATCCTAAATTTTGGGATTTTTCTAAATGAAGAAACTATTTTTATAAATACTTCGAAAGAGATGGGCTTTTATGTAAAAAGCCGATTGGATCTCAAACCAATAATAAAAATTTGTTTTTGCTGCTTCTTGGGCTGGCCAAGATCATTATTAAAGATTAAATTTATTTAAAATATATTTAGATTTTATTTTGTAAATATTTAAACATATATGGTAATTTTGCAAATATGAAATTTAAGTTGGACCTTGTGCAAATATTTTTCTTGAAAACTAAAATTCATAAATTTTGTTTGGAAAATATAATATTTATTAGTAGGTATTATTTATGAATTTTCTGAATTTTTCTGATATTTATGTCAAATCAGTAGTAAATGGATTTGGATTTATTTTGATTTCTTTAACTTATTTAACTACTTTATTAAAGAAAGGTTTATATATGTACAGTAATAATTTGTTAAGGGATATTTTCATATAATTTGTAAAACCCTAAAAACTTCATATTTCGGCCTATTAAAGAGCCACTACATCCGTCCCCCTCCTCTGCAAAAACAAAATATTATTTTACTATTGGTGTTCTTGGAGTTTCGAAGCAAGGATCTTGGATTTTTGCGAAAGGAAGCACTTTTCTTATTCTCTTTATTATTTCGGTCTATTCTTCAATAAGGTGAGTGACATATGTTTGTTTTTGTATTGTTCTATGCATGTTGTATGTGATGATTTATCTATTTGAAAGCATGTTAGGGAATGTATGAAAATATATTGAATTTTGATAGATGGATGAGTTAAAAATTGAATCTTTTCATGAAATTTATGCTATTGATGATTAAAGTTCATATAAGATGACTTGAGATTGTTAAAGAACCTAATAGACATCATGAGTAGGTTGTTTCCTTTCATATGCTTACTGTTATGATTTGTTGATGAGATTTGTGTGATGATTATTGCAAAAGTGAACAAAATTTGATCTGTTGGGGGTGTTTGGATGAGTAAAACTTGACTAAAATATGTTGTGATTGCACATATTTCATGGGTAAACTGATGTAAGAGATTGTGTGCATGTGTTTAACAAATTTCAAGTGGGGTTTTGGATTAAAAGGAAATCAAGTTTGGAAGTATTGAGAAGGGGTTGATTTCGGGCCTGATCAATGTCACCCGAAAAGTGGATTTTGTGATTTTTTTGAAGTTTTGATGAGATCTTGAGTTGTTTTGTTACTGAGATAAAATAAAACCTTACACTACTCCTATACACTGATTCTTAGTGCTTAAACATACACACACACACACACACACACACACACACACACACACACAAAACTATATGTTTATGTTTTGATGAATGACCGAAATTGATTTTTGTGTTCTTTATGAAGTTTCGACTGAGATTTGATTTGTTTTAGTGCTGAGATAGTACCTAACCATTACACTACTCCAATTGATGAATTTTAATGCAAACACACATATATACACTATATGTATATACATATTCATTGTTTTGAAGATTTTGCCAAAAATTTACTCTTTTATGATCTTAATGTGATTTTAAATTGTTTGTAAAATCCAGTATGTAATACAAGTTGTATTTGATCATCTTGAGAAATTTATTTTACAAATTTATGATTTTACAAAGTATAATCGATGTATCAGTCGAAACATGCACAAACTTTCAAAACTGGTTGTGCAGCAGCCAATGGTCGACTGACCACTTTTTGAACTAAAAGTGGCAGTCGACCGACGTTCTTTAAATTTGGGAATGTCAACATGATAGTCGACCGTCGTTATTTTGAACTGTTTTGACAGTCGACCGACACCTGCTGACTGTGTTATTTTGTTGAGTTTTTCGTTGTTTTTCTTGAACGATTATTTCTTCGCACTTATGGATTATTGATCTACTGTTTTAGATGATGTTTTTACTACAGATTACAATATTTTACAGAAAGTTATATTTTGATTTTAATAGAATTTAGATTGTATTTCTATAATCTTATAAAGTGAAATATATATGGTTTTTGAAGAAATCTATATTTTGTGACTTTCTATGACTTCAAAATATGATTCCCAGTTATTCAATGGATTTTATACTTTATTTCAATTCTGGAAATTTGTAAGTATATTGAATGAATTTGAATTTTTGTTGATTTAAGAAGTTTTATTGATATAAATGTTTTGATGATGAAATAAAGAGTTTTAATAATAGGTTTGTGTTGATATTCGATTTGTAAATCTCTAGGAGTTGAGTGGGAGTCCTGTAAACCGGCAGATGATATTTTGTGGATTATGACCAGTTGGGTCTTGGGGGTTGTTGTTGTGGAATTAAGTCTGGCAGGATACACTAACTCTAGGAGGAAAATTTTGTGTTTTAATAATAATTAACTTAAGGACATGCACTAATGGAGATGTGATAGAACTTGAGAAACGTAAATATATGCTTTAGGGGTCGAGTCCAACGGATGCGTTCCAGGAAAGTGTGTTGTTCTGTCTCAAAAGGACATCTGGTATGTTCGCGTGTCGATGGTCTGCAGGCCTATCACGGAGCATACGGGTGCATTCGCGTGTTGAGGGTCAGTGGGCCTATTCATCGAATGTACTAGTGTATCTGCATGTCGAGGGTCTCGCAAACCTATTCATGGGGTACACGTCAGGGAGGTGATTTCTTCCTAGGGGTAACAGCTATTCTTACATGATGCTTGCCTGTCGAGGGTTGTGATGCTTATTCGCGAAGTATACTGGATCTTGTTTCTATCCCCGTAGTAGGATTAGTTGCATAACGAGGGATTTAACTCTATAAAGTTGAGAATGATAAGGACTTGCACCGGACCTATGTAGTATGGAATGCATGGAATCCGACAAATATGCATTAGAGAGTCATCATATTGCATTTGTGTTTTATTGACTTGGTTTTATGCATGATTGTTTTCTGTTTTCTACACTTGCCACTTAGTCTAGTTTCACTTGATGTTTTTATGTTTTATTTATTGTTTCTCATCTTCCATTCGTTATTACTATTGGTATGTGTTAATCATGATTTTATTCTTTATGTTTTATTCATTATATTTCTTTTGATATCACTCACACCGTTATGGTTGACCCCTGTAGTTTTGGGGGTTAGGGTTATCTCTAGCCTCATATTTTACAGGTAGGTACCATTAGCTTGGGACTGAATGCATGTGGTAGAATGATAATATGGCTTAGGCAAATTGTAAAAGAATGTGTTGTAAAAGAAAAAAATTGTAATTCAAGATGTTTAATTTTCCGTTGTGCTTTGTAAACAATTGATGTAATAAAAAGTTTAAATTTTTCTGTATTTGGTTGCTATGTTTATGATTACATTGAAGTTGATTCTGAATTGTGCCACGTATTTCTTATTTATTGGAAATTCAGGGCGCTACAGCCTGCTTGCCTTTTAATTTCCATAACATTTCTGTTCCTCTTAGTGTAAACACATATCCACCAGTTATTGACTTTTACTAAATTTTGAGCATCATAATGCATCAGATCTTCCATTCATACCTGAAGGATGACTAGAGTAGCACAAAGAAAACTCTTAAGAGTACCTCTCAAGTATCTCATTAGCCTCTTAGAGCTCTCCAATAAGTATTAATATGACTACTAGTGAATCTGCAGACCATACCTACCTCAAAGGCTATGTCTGTTAGTGCAGATCATAGTTGCACCATCACTAAGTGTCAACCTTTATCATAATCATAAGGTGTTTCAAAAACACACTTTCAGTCACTATATCCCCACTTTTGGAACACATTATTGATTAAGTGAATTAGACTAAGGGTTATCTCTTGCCAACCGAAACTCACCCTTATACCTAATATGATGTGCACAACACCTAGGTGTTTCATGCTAAATTCTTTAGATAGCACAGTTTCAGCTTCATTTATAATAGAGATGTCACTTCCAATCAATAAGCATGTCAATAATATACAAATAAATGAAGGCAGTTATATTTGACTCACTATAGAATTAAAGACATTTATCTAAATAACTTGATTCAAATTTAAGCTCTTTAAAAATCTTGTCAAATTATTTGTGCCTCAATTTTTTTTTTTTGATGTAACGGATAGAGTCTAAAGACTCCAGCCAATCAAATAAATAAATAAATAATAGTTTACAAATAGGGTTTTACCAGCGGTAAAACAAGAAACCCAGAATACAATGAATATTTACAGCTAACAGCATCAAACCAACAAGCAGAAAATACAAGACAGATAACGATACATCAGAAGGGACGCCCGCAGGAGAGAATCCACCAGCGCAGCATGCCCCAGAAACGGCGCAATAGGACAGCAGTCCGGGCTCGAAAAGCTGGGAGGGAAAGCTCACTGATAAACGGCGCCACCAAGCCAGCTTGGAACGGAACATCCACTTGAGCAATACCCCAAAGAACACAGGGCATAGAGAATAGAAAACAATAGCCAGACACAATAGGAAGTCCACACAAGCAGGGGAAATGAACAAGAGAACAGCGTAGTGGAACAAGCATAGAGTAAACCTCCACCGGAGCAAAAAAACCTACCCACCGTGCATGAGGTCAGCCCCAGGAACAAAATGGGTCGGAATCCCATACACGAGGATAACCACAGGCCGAGCATAGAGGTGTAGCGCTCTCACAAACAAAGCAGCAATAAGGTCAAACTAAGTAAGCCAAATAGCACAGACAAATAGCTAAAGAACAGAGCAACCCAAACTGAAAACATAACTATAAGTAAAGTAATAGAGAGGATATAAAGTGCTCAAAAAACCCAGATAGAGTAGGAAATAGAAAGTAGCAGGTCACTATAGTAGCAAGGAGCAAAAAATCCCAAATAGACTATACAAACAGAAGCAGCACCAGGGAAGAAACAACCAGCAGCCACCTTCACCGAACCCGAGTAAAGATACTCCCCTACCCTACAGGTAGGCAAAAGTCCTTAAAAGGACCAAAAGAAAACACGGCTAGAGGATGGCCAGACAAAAACAACAGCAAGCGGCGCGAGGGATCAGGAAGGAATCAACCCTGCAAATCATCACAAGAAAAACATAAAAAAGAGTGAAAGAAAGAACCATAAGCGAAAGAAAACTGAAAGATGAATAATAGCGCAAGCACAAGAAAGTAACATAAGCGAAAGAAAACTGAAAGTAGCTTTATAAAGCCTGAATATGTTTAAGGCAGTTAAAAGCTTGCAAAAGTTTATCTGACGCCGAAGCGGCGTCCTCTTTGAAGGAGGGGCTAGAAGTCCAGAGATTAAACAGACAAAAGAACTCATCTATAATAGCCGCTATAGGCTTGCGATGGAGCCGAAAAATCCTACAATTCCTTTCCATCCAAGTGATCCAAATAATGATGTGAATAGATAAAACCCACGCACTTCGAAATATGTTGTCGGAGGGCTGGATATCCCAAACCACAGATAAAGAGTGAGGGATGACACTCAAATTCCACGCTAAGGTAACAATCTTCCAGAGCGGGAGAATGAACGAACACTGAGTGAAAAGGTGATGGATGTCTTCCGGGAATTGATCACACAGCGGGCAAAGTTGCCCCCAGGCGAGGTTCCTTTTATTGAGAATCTCAACAGTGAGCAGTTGTTGTTAAAAGCTAACCAAGAATTAATTTTAACTTTGATAGGAACACTAGATACCCAAATGAACTGCGAAAGTAATGAACGCGTTCCTCTAGAATTGAGGAAACGGTAAAAGGAGCGGACCGTGAAGATGCCCGACGCCGTCCAGCGCCATGAGATACCGTCAAGAGAAAACCAAACGAAGCCATTGAGGATACTTAAGAGGTTATTGAACTGCGGAATGAGATGGATAGGGATTTCAGATATGAAAGGAATCGACCAGTGCCTCACATTATCAATAATAACATAGGATTCTGCCACAGATGCCTCGGGGAGCGCAGCCAAACGAAATAAAGAGGGGAAAGCCGAGGACAGCTTAATGTTACCGATCCACAAGTCGGACCAAAAGTGCGCTGATGTTCCCTCAGCGCACAATCGAGATATACTACAATGAAAAGCATTGGATGCTTTCCAAACACCTTTCCAAAATGGAGATGCGGAGCGAGGGGGCGACGGAGGGAAATCCCACCAATAAGAAGAGGATCTATAATTTTTGATACATTGAATCCAAGGAAGGTGGTTAAGGTGATGTAATCTCCAAAGCCACTTGCCAAGAAGGGCGACGTTATGATCTCTGAGATTAAGGACACCGAGTCCACCCTCCTCTCTAGGAGAGCAGATGATCTTCCAATTGGCTAGATGCGAGCCGGGGTTATAATAAGCGGATCCCGACCAGAGGAAGTTGCTCCTAATCTGATCGATCCTTTTGATCACCCAGGAGGGTAGGAAAAAGAAGGACATCAGATATTGGGGCAAAGCTGAAAGCACAGAATTGGTGAGAATTAGTCTACCTCCTCGGGAGAGGATTTTGCCTGACCAGGCAGAAAGTCTAGACTCGACTTTATCAATGATAGGGATCCAATCGGCTCTAAGGAGTTTACCCCATCTGAGCGGGATACCCAAATAAGAGATGGGGAAATTGGCTATGGGGCAGTTAAATATATTGGAAACCTCTGTCTGACGGTTGGGGGAACCGCTCAGCCAAATCACCGAGGATTTTTGGAAATTGATAGATAAACCTGAAGCTAATTCGAAACAATAAAGTAACAATTTTAGGTTACGAAGAGAGTGAAGGTTAGGCTTAGAGAAGATAATAGTATCATCAGCGTATT
This sequence comes from Hemerocallis citrina, assembly GCA_017893485.1. Lineage (NCBI taxonomy): Eukaryota > Viridiplantae > Streptophyta > Magnoliopsida > Asparagales > Asphodelaceae > Hemerocallis > Hemerocallis citrina. Next base: position 55,325,268 of record CM030358.1, read on the forward strand.
GAAGGTTAAGAACACCCTCGAAGAGGGGTGAGGCACCCAGGCCCTCGATCATGTGCGAATGCCAAGCATTCTTAAGAAGCCTGCTGAAAACATCCGCAACTAGTGCAAAAAGGAGGGAAGAGAGGGGGTCGCCTTGGCGGAGACCGCATTTCACCTTGAATTGATGACCCTCGGAGCCATTGATAAAGATGGCAGAGGTGCCCGAGAAAAGGCTGGATTTGATCCAGGCAATCCATTTGGGGCCAAAACCTCGAAAGGAAAGAATATCTAAGAGAAAGTCCCAATTGACATTATCATAAGCTTTTTGAAAGTCGAGTTTCAGAAGGATACCCTCTTCTCGAGATCTGTGACAATGGGAAATGATTTCCTGGGCTGAGGCTACGCTATCAAGAATGAAGCGATCCTTGATGAAACCCGACTGAGCGGTGTCAATGAGGGGAGAGATGATGGCACTCAGCCTAGCTGAGAGCACTTTCATGATAATTTTAAAGGAAGTATTGATAAGACTGATAGGTCTAAAATTGGTTAACAAATGAGCACCCGCGATTTTAGGGATGAGGACAATATGAGCGTAATTAATGCGATCGAAAGAGAAACGACCCTGGTGGAGGTCCTGGAATAACTAGAAAAGGTCATCCTTGAGCCAGTGCCAAAATTTTTGATAGAAAAAAGCCGGAAAGCCATCCGGCCCCGGAGCGGAGTCGCTTTTTAAAGCAAAAACCGCCGAATGAATCTCTTCCAAAGAGAAAGGGGCTTCAAGAGAGGAGAGATCGTGAGATTGATTACCATAAAGATGGACCCAATCAAGTTCAATGGAACGAGGTTTGTTAGAACCAATGAGATTTTTATAGAAGTTAAGGAACTCCGAATGGATATCACCATCGGAAGACACCTCCCTCCCTTGAACCGAAAGAGAGGATATGTGATTACAACGTTGCCTATGAGAGGCAAAGTTATGGAAGAAAGCGGTGTTCGCATCGCCCTCTTGCAACCACTTAATACGAGCTCTTTGAGCCCATTTCGCGTGATCTTGCTGGAGAATTTTCGCATAGTCCAACTTGCAAGACAGGCGCTCCGCCCGGGCGGCTTCAGATAAAGGAAGAGATTCCTCCAACTTGTCAAAGGAATCAATAGATTGGAGAAGAAAATTTTTTAGGAAGACCGTATTTCGGTGCCTCTCAGAACGCCAGATTTTGCATCCGTGCTTAATAGCATGGAGCTTGAGGAGAATGTTACCCAAACCGGAGGAGCCTGTGATCAAGGCAAGACATTCCTCCACCAGCTTAACGAAAACCTGGTCTTGTAACCAAAATTTTTCGAAACGAAATTTGTGCTGGTGTTGGAAAGGGAATTGGGAAGAAAGCGATATCGGGCAATGGTCCGAGGCTGGGTTAGGGAGAGCCTGAGCAGAAGTCTGAGGGAAGCGGTTCAGCCAAGAAAGAGAGACTAGAAACCGATCAAGCTTGGCTAGGGAAGGGGGTTGCCTCTGGTTCGACCAGGTAAAAGATCTACCAGAAATCGGTAGATCAGCTAATTGCAGAGAGCGAATGCAATCATTGAAGAGGCAAGATTGATGGAAGGATGATCCCTGGGAGGATCTTTCGAAAGCGAAACGGGTGACGTTAAAGTCTCCGCAAATGAAACAGAGATCAGATAGGAAAGGTTGCAAGGATAGGAATTCGTCCCAGAATAAAGGCCTTCTCTCCGCAGAGGAAGGACCGTAAACCGATATGTCATTGAGAGGACAATTGAAACGGGGCCAATGAAGCTGAACTATAAGAAAAAAGTTAAGACTATGAGTAGCGACGAGAGAGAATGATGATTCTTTGAAACCGACTAGAATTCCTCCTCTCGAGCCAACGGCATCAAGAGAAATCCACTTCGATATAATGGAACCTCCAAGATTCCTAAAGATGGGAGAAGAAGGAGAATCCAATTTAGATTCTTGAATGGCGATTAAATCGCAATGGGAAGAAGCTATGAGGTCAAAAATTGCCCGTTGTTTAGACGGGCAATTCAATCCACGAATATTCCATGATACGCTAATCATGGGGCTGACTAAGCTCCATGAATCTGCGACGTTCCAAATTTCTAATGGTGCAGATGCTAGAAGGGTCAGACGGGTTGAGAAGAAAGCCCATATCGCGAGCAAGGGAGACAATATTACCATCAGAAAGAGAGTCGAAAACGGGAAAATAAAGAGAACCGAGCTGATTATTGGGGTTAGGAAGTTGGGCCGAAGCAATAGGGGCATGAGTGGAGAGAACTCCACTCGAAGAGGACTCAGAAGAGAAACGTTCAACTGAAATCGAAGAGGATTTTTTTTTTAAGGCCAAAAGACGAGCGCTAGTTCTAATAAAGCGATTGGATGACTGAGGGGGATAGGCGACCAGTGAAGAAGAGCTGGATGACTGGAGTGAAGGCGAGGAGGGAGAGGGGGAAGCGCTCGAGATGGCGAGGCGAGAAGCTACCGGGGTAGAGACAGGTAAATAGATAGAACCGCTGCGGGGAGGTAGAGTTGGAGGAGAAGAAAGAGTCAGAGACTCATTAAAGTAACGATTATTTGTATCGGTAGGTGGGAGATACCGTAGCCGATACAAACAACCAAGTTGAGCGGGAATAATAAGGACAAAATCCTGAGAAAACTTGTTCACTAAATGAACAAAAACAGCCAGATGAAGTAATTTAAATAAGCAAAAACCATAAACAAGAATGAGAACTGCATAACGGTCGGGAAGAAGAGGGAAGCATACCTGTTTGTCTTTGGAGGCTCTATTGAGATCCTCTTCCTCCTCCAAGAGCAGGGGATCCTTATCAATCCACGATGGAGCCTTTGAAGACTTCGAAGAATTGAGAATGGCCCGTTCGAAAGCTGGCTCGGCACGCTTGGGAGTGGGGAAATGGGCAACCTGAATGAATTGTTCCCAATCCGACGCGAAATTGGGATTAACCTCCCACGCTGGCCACGGAGAAGAAGTAGACTTGCCCTTAGCAATAAAAGATGAGGAGGCGGGAAAAGTAGCCGACGGAGGAGCAGCCGACTGGACTATTTTGGGGGGAGAAAGAGAGGTAGTAGATTTGATCGAGGTAGCAACGGCAGAGGAAGAGGAGCCTTTCGCGGGGAGAGTATCAGGGTTGATCCACACTAAATTGGGCGCTTTGGAAGGAGATATCTTAGGGGCTGGAGGGCGAGAAACTGTTCTGAGGTGGTGAGGAAAGTAGCTGCGCGCAGAGCCCACCCTGGGGGCTTTCAGCGAAGGGGGGGAAGCAATCACAGGAGAGGCTTGACCCGGATGAAAGGAAGCTTTAAGGTCACCTTCAAATTTCGGAGCAGCGATCTCCGATAAGGAGGAGATAGAAGAAGAAGGTAAAAGTGCAGTGCCATGGTAATGAGCAGACACGGAGTATGAGGAACAACCGTCAGATAAGCAAAAGGCCTCAATACGGGGAAGCGTTTTGTTACAACGGAAGATCGCTTCCAATTGAACAGAACCAGAGGCTAACCAAGCTTTGGATGAGATGCTGACTAAATCCCCAATGCAATTGGCCATTTCACCCACCGAATGGGGAGAGTCACAGAAAGGAGGCAATCCAACTAAAGAAACTTTGAAATCCGCCCAATCAGAGTCCTGGGGAGGGGACGGAGAATTTACCCATTAACGAACAGATAGATGGATAGCACCGATGGATAGAGATGGAGACGCTATCAAATCATCCAGAATAGAAGGAGAGGGGCAGCGGATAACCAAGTCTCCATTGGAGCAGTTGTAAAGAACCCAGTCCCAATCCTTGATATTACAGAAGTTACTGAGAAAAGTGTTGAGGGTAAAGAAGGGAACCACACCCCCTGAGAAAGAAATCGCTCCGTACATGCTGAAAGACTTCAGCCGATCCGAAAGCACTGATTTGGGCACGAAAACATGGGTGATTTGCTGCACGGGAAGAGGAGGAGAAGAGACAGCTTGAGACTTCTTAAGATCCTGAGTGCGCTCGGTGATGCGGAGGGATGAAGAAGGAGTGGGGAGGAGAGGGGGTTTAGTGGAAGCTGACTGCTTACGAGATTTAGGAGGAGCAGACAGAGGAATCTTGTTGCGAAGAGAAGAGAGGTCAACAGCATTGAGCACTTGATCGGAAATTGGAGAACCAACAGGAAGCCCTAATATTTTTTGAAGAGCAAAACACCGTTGCTGAGCATGCCCCTCTTTGAGACAAAAGAGACATTTCATTTTGTTAGGGCAAGAAGCTTTGAAGTGACCTCGCTCAAGGCAACGGAAACAAGAAGGCCAGGATCGGCGAGAAAGAGAGAAAGAAGAAGAGGAAGATGAAACGGTGAGATTAGAAGGGCGGGAAATAGAAGAGGGGGATAAGGATGGAAGCTTCGCGAGGAAGCAACTCTTAGCGCTGGCAGGGCCCAGCCCAGAACGAATATTGGGCTCAGACAGGCGAAAAGGGAAATAAACAGCGTTGGGCTGTTTATTTTTTTTTTTTTTTTTCACAACCTCCACCCATGAAAGGTCCATGGGCCTAGGTGAAGAGAAGCCCACTCTCAAAGAAGCAAAACGATCGTTAAAGACAAGATGGGAAATAGAAGGACGAAGAACAGTGAAATGGTGAAACGCTACAGTAACTCAAGTGCCGAAGGGAAGATAGGCAAAAAGCCTGAAACTACCCAAGGAGGCACAGAGCAAAACGAATACTGAAACACGCACAGAACTAACCAAGAAGAGCTACCACTAACAACGGTAAAGAAACAATCACACGCCCCAAAGATACACTGAACCACAGGAGAAGAAGCACAACAGACAAAATGAAAATTAGAGTAACAATAAAAAATACTCACAGCGGTGGAGGAGGGCGACCAACTGGGCCGGGAAGGGAAAGGCGCAAGCACAGACGAGAGAAGCAGTGATCGAGCTAGGGAGGGACAAGCCTCTACCGCTGGAACCCACCGAGGAGACACAAGACCTGAACGGAGAAAGAGGCTCGGAGGCTGGAAGAGGCGCCGCGCTGAAACTGGGAAAGGCAGGCAGACCAGGGAGCCGGCTCACACAGCGGGACGGAGAGATAGGGGGAGACGGGAGGAGCTTCAACAGGCGGCTAGATCTGAGCAGAAATGAAAAGGGTATGTAGAGAATCGACAGGGGATCAACTTTAGAGAAGGAAGATAGGGGAGTGGGGGACCCCAGACGCCGGATCTGAGCTGAGAAAGGAAGGAGAGAATATTTTCTGTTTTCAAAAGCCAAATACCCCAAAAATAGCTTTATTTGTGCCTCAATTTTTAAAACATTTTTAAAAAATACAATGAATTTACCAATTTATAAATCTTTTTCACTAAACGTATTAGTGCAAATTTTTCAATACAAAACTATTCTGTACAAAACTCTTTACTACAAAACATCAAGTACAAAAATTTTAGTATAAAACTGTTTAAACGTCTTTTATGAATAACAAATTTTTTAAATAGATGTAAGGGTAAGAAGAATACTTATTGTAGTAATATGTCAGACATGTGAGTAGACTTCAAACAAATCTTCTCCACTTATCTCAGTCAATCCTTTAGCTACTAAAAATCCATTAAAATTGCTACAGAACATTTCAAAATTAAGTTTCTTCTACAAAACCCCACTTACTTACGATAGTTTTAGCCCATTTCGGCAAATCAACTAAATTAAAATATTATTGTATAACAAAAAATTCATTTTATTATCTACCAAAGACTCTTCTTGGCTCATTTGCCATTGAAGTTTTAAGTGTCAGTAAGATTGGTTCTTAATTCCAACTGTGAATCATTTACCATGTCTGCAGAACTAGATAATTTATACATTTATCTTTGATGAACACATTCTCAAAGAATTCTGCAAGTCTTGATTCTTCTAACACAAATTAGATAGATCCAACATCTGTCCACAGAACTACATTATGCAATTTTTATGCACACACAAATATTTGTTATAGATCCAACTTTAGGCTTTCTAGGATCATGTACTCTAATAAATGTACCGCACCATATGTTTTCACTTTAACAAAATTATTTGTGTTTCTATCCCATAGTCTACAAAGTGTAAATAATTTAGAGTGTAGTAACATATTGGGAATATGATTAACAATACAATATCACCCATAATTAACAAAGTCAAACAACAGTCAATAATATACACTAAGTGTTTGATTCTAACTTTTATCAATACCGTTTTGACTGTTGTAAATAGAGTGCACTAGAAATTATGCCAAATGCAAACTTCTTTTAAAATATTGAAACATATTCACCACCTCTATCAAATCTGAAATATTTGATTTTAACATTTCACTAGCTTTTTAATTCATCAAAATAACGAGTGTTGCATCCTCCATATATAAATGACAAATATTCAATAATCATTTACATAGGTAATTAAATACTTCCTGACCAATCATCGTCTCATCTAGTCACAAAGTTACTGAGATCACAAATGTCAAAATGTATTCTCAAGAAGTAATGTGCTCCTAGATGCCATGCTAAATGATTTTTTAGTAATCATAATCTGAGCACAACTTTCATATTTGTCATATTTAATGAAGTGTCATTTAGCAGAGTTATGAGTTTTAACTAGAACAAACAATTTAATATATAGTTCGCATGTCCTAGCCTATTATGTCGTGTTCAAGGACTACACAAATTAGAACGACTATTATCAATTGCTTTGTTTGTTAAACTCAAATTACATATGCCATTAATTATACAAGCACATTACAAAGTAATAATAATATGAGTTAATATAAAATTAGTCTATTACATTTCACAAAACTATTTGCTTTCTCTTGTGATTCTAACAATGTCCATATGCTCAAACACATTGAGCGAAGGGTCCATTTCTTTATTCGTTCCTCATCATCTTTGAAACGCTAAACGAGATAATGACTAATATGTTATAATTCAACTTTGCATACACAGTACAATGAACGAGAAAGAACAAAATGTAACTAATGGAGTCATATCATGCACTAAAAGATGTTATCTCCTAAGTTACAGACATTTGTTATACACCTTATATATTAACTTTTATTAGAGAACCAAACATACAATCTCACACAAACTACAAACGATGGATTTAGCCAATATTTCTATACACATTGTATGACAATGCACATTTGACAACCCTAAACATGCTAGTTTCAAAATAAGAATAATTATGATCTAAAACTATCAATCATGTGATCAAACGCACAAAACATTAACACATTCATCACATAAAAACACTAAGAAAGATTAGAGTAGATCATACCGACACTTCAAGTTAAAAGTGTTTTCCAAATTCGATGGAGAAGCCTGCGTAGTGCAGACTTATTCAACCATGATGCATATCCATCGTCTCCAACACACACAATTTGTAAGTAACTTTGAAGTTCCGACATTCATCAAATTGTTAAAGATTAGCCAATTAAACGAATTATTGGCTCTATTTAATTCTAAGAACAATTTAATTGGAGAAACAGTGTTGTAGTCAAAACTTATTATTTAACTTATCAAAATAAATATTTGATCCTTGGCACATAGCCATACGGTTATTCAAACTTGTATTTAATTAATCAATGATCAACACAGTTTTAAACTTTAGCACTTAGCAACAAACAAATAATTAAAAATATATGCAGGTAAAGAACTTATTTTTAATTTAGATATGATCCAGTCCAATCATAGTTGGATCTAGTCAAAACAATATCCTCAAAAAAATTTATCCACATCTCGTATCGTGCTTTCTTCTTCGAAATGTTAAATTTAGAAATATCGAACATTTCTAGTTTCGGAATCTCGTACGGAAGATTAAGTTTTTCCACCTTAAGGGAATAAACAGTAATTTCCAAAATCTAGAGGATTTATTCTGAATAATTACTACTAGCGTAATTTCAGTAAAATGAAGGATTTTTCTGTAAAACTGTGTAATAAACAATCAACACAGAAAATAACATTAAAGAATAAACACAAATCTTAAAGTTTAGAGTGAACCATATCTTGATAAAGATTTGTGGGTTGGATCTGAATCAGAAGTATAGTGCGTAGATCCTGTCTTATTTCCAAAACACGAAACAACAACACCCAATCAAAGTCGCAGTCAAAGGGGGTCTGAGTTGATCCCTGAGCACAGTGAGGATCCAGTTCCCATCCCGAACACGCATCAGCCATTTTGGCCAATCATATCTGAGTTAAATCACTCTGACGATCCCCTCTTCACACCCAAACACGGAATAGCAAAATCAACCATTCAAAAATTCAGATCTGAGCAGACCATCTACCGATCATCTGTCTGCTCGTGGCGGTTGGGGTTGACTGCTGGGGTTGGCTGCGGCGAGTGTGACGGCAGGGGGTGGCCACGGCCGGTGGCTTGCGGCGATGCCGGCGTCCAGCGACGGTGGTGCCTAGCGGCAGTTTCCAACGAGATCAATCCAAAGGAGGTTGAACTCGTGGTGGCTGTTGGTGGTGGGATGCACCGCCGGCTTGCGACGACACCGATGATGGCGGTGGCGGTGGCTGCTGTCGAAGACGGCGACGTTTTCCGAAGAGATCAGTCCAAAGATCTCCATCTCTTAATCTCAAAAAATTAGTACAAATATCTTAAGATTGTTAGAGATTATGAGAGACAATAACAATGAAATTAGGATTAGGTTTAATATCCCACCGACTTAAGATATTATACCCTGCTTATCATAATTAATTGGAATATCACAGAGTATTACCTCTAGACCAGTATATATGGGATGAAACTGATTTTATGGTACTGGGCTTCATGCCAGTCAGTCCGGTCCAACAATTAACATACAAAATGTGCAATGCACGTGTTGCCTCCATAAAACAATATACACAATATTATTATATTATATTGAGAGTATATCTATCTATATAATAAAACACAAAGAAAGCTATCAAGTGGCTCACATTCATTTGGAAGTAAATCAATGGTCCAGATCTAATTTCACAAAAGACATTCACTCCCCCCTCAACCCCCCCCCCCCCCCCCCCCAAATTTGAACCCCAAAACAAAACAACTAATTCATTATTACTCTCTCTCTCTCTCTCTCTTCCCCCTCTTTTCTCTTTTTTCATAATTCTTTCTCTCTTTCTTCTCTCTACTTTTTAACCTAGGTATGTCCCAAAAAAAAAGTGAATGTTTATTTTGGTTATGCAATTTCGGATTATATATATTTTTTGATTTCAAATTTTTAATTATGTTTTTTTTTCGGGATTATTCTTTCGTAACTCAATAACTGTCACTTCCATTTAATTATTTTTGAATTACTATATTTGATCTGATTGTAGAATACTTAACTTAGCAATTGTTTTAGATTAGAATACTTCACTGAGTTAATTTTGATTAGAATGTTTTTTTCTTATTATGCAATTTCGGATTATGTTTTTTTTTTTTGAATATTTGGGCATTTGTTGCTTTTAAAGATCGTTGCAAATTCTTTAATTGACTCGCTTGATCGTATTTTTATGGACAAATCCATACTTAATCCCTATATTTCGGGTTTTAGTAGCTGCAAAATTATATCTTGATCTGCTTTGCTGCAATTTCACCTCACATATACATCACAACAAATTTTCTCTTTTAAATTCATACGTGGTTAACTACATAAAAAACAAACAAGGGAAACTAATTCATGCAGTTTGAGGTGCCAACCGTATTAGAAAATGAATTGCTACTTATGTCAAACTCTAAATCAAAAAAGAAATCTCTTATGCTCAAGTCACACAAAGCAAGGAATTTTCGATCCACTACTTTTGTAGATTCACAGTACTATTTTTGAATCCTGAGCTACTGACAAATGATCCTGGAATATACAAACCAATAAACATCATGGTCACTCCGTAATCCTACTTCAGAGTACATCAATACATCAACGTCTACTAGCAAATAAACATCTATATAAATCATCCCTTACTGTTTACATTATTTTTCGCTCAAGTCACACATAGCAAGGAATTTCTGATCAACTACTTTTGTAGATTCACAGTACTATTTTTGAATCCCTAGCTGCTGACAAATGATCCTGCAATATACAAACCGATAAACATCAAGGTCACTCCATAATCCTACTTCAGAGTACATCAATATATCAACGTCCACTAGCAAATAAACATCTATATAAATCATCTCTTACTGTTTACATGATTTTTCATATGTTGTATCGTTCCGAATACGTGCCGTAGGCACGTGCACACGGCCATACCTAGTGTATCCATAATCCATCAGCCTTTTCAAATAACATGTAGAGAGAAGCAAAAATGCTACAAGCAGGATCAATTCCTATGAAGTAGCTGACATGTATCGATTATAAGATAGTGATGCAGTTTGTTTTTGGGAGGCGTGTGGATGCACCAGGTGTGAGTTCTTCTCGATTTGTATTGGTGGAGGAAGCTCTGGTGCGGACGACCCTCAGCCAGGCGAACGGTAAGTATGTAGACGAGAGTGAGGTGGAGGCTGAATGCTCGGTTCGGATCAGGAGGCTCGGATCCGAGGTCTCGTGTACGTGCAAACGGTCTAGAAACACCGGGGTTGGTCCCGGTAGCAGACCCTCCGACAATCTAGTCAGCTACTGAGAGAGAGAGCAACAGTAACTAGGGTTTTGAGTGGAAAAGATTGATTACCTGGATAAAGGGTAGGGGGTCTGGTATTTATAGGAGAATCCAACCGGGTTTGGACCCATTTGGGGTCGGGTCTGAACCCAGTTGCCCATGGGCCTGACATGGCAGAAGCTCAAGTGGTATAGGTTTGACGTGGCGTAGGCTTGGACGGTTTCCAGGCTTACATGGAAGAGGCCTGAGTGGTTTTTGTGCTGACATGGCGGATTCGGATGATCTGACAGTGCACGCTTCATGAGGGGATCATGTGGCCGAAGAGGGGCCACATCATCTGACCCATATCAAAAGCCCCCCATTCCTGAAGGGCTGGGTGATCCAGCCGTGTAGAAGTGGTTCTTTGCCTCTGTAGGAAAAGTGGGGTGGTGTGTGCGGCGAGGAATAGGATCTGTTCCGTCCAGAAGAAGCAGGGGGGTAGGATGAAGGGATCCCCTTTTGGAGTCATGCAGGGTGCTGGGTGTAGAATAGTCGGAGAAATGCTTACTGAGCCCCCAGGGTCGGCAGACAAGCATTGAGGGTCGGGGGTCAAGCTTCGAGGGTCGGCAGACGATCCCCTCGCTAGTTGGAAGAGCAAGGGGATGCTAAAGTCTGTCGAGCAGGGGTCTTCTTGCCGAGCATTGGGGTCAGCAGACGAACCCCTCGTTTGTTGGATAGAGGGGGTTTTGGGGCTCGCGGTGCCATCCGAGCTCCGAACCTCCTGGAATAGAGGGAGATTCTGGGGCTCGCTGTATCATCCGAGCTCCGAGCCCCCTTTCAAGTAGAAGAGGATTTTGGGGCTCGCAGTGCCATCTGAGCTCCGAGCGTTCTATGAAAATAGGAGAAGAAACTGGGGCTCACGGTGCCATCTGAGCTCCGAGCCTCATATGAGATAGGGGAAGATTCTGGGGCTCGCGGTGTCATCCGAGCTCCGAGCCTCGTGGTGTCATCCGAGCTCCGATCCTCCTGTGAGATAAGGAAAGATGCTGGGGCTCGTGGTGCCATCCGAGCTCCGAGCCTCCTGTGAAAAATAGGAGAAGATACGGGGGCTCGCGGTGCCATCCGAGCTCCGAGCCTCCTATGAAAATAGGGGAAGATATTGGGGCTTGTGGTGTCATCCGAGCTCCGAGCCTCCTGTGAGATAGGGGAAGATGCTGGGGCTCGCGGTGCCATCCGAGCTCCGAGCCTCCTATGAAAAATAGGAGAAGATACTTGGGCTCGCGGTGCCATCCGAGCTCCGAGCCTCCTGTGAGATAGGGAAAGATTCTGGGGCTCGCGGTACCATCCGAGCATCGAGCTTTCTGACTTGTAGAAAAAAGCTTGGAATATGTCCTGGGGGCATTAGGGTAATTTAGTGCCAAGTGCTGACATCATGTGCGTAAGAATCGAGGCAACTATAGATCTTAGTGGCCGTTAGATCTTGATGATTAAGATCCAAAAACCAGATCTGATTGCGAAAATTGAGGAGTCGCTTTCTCCGCTATAAATCTCCCCCTCCCCACTTTTCTTTTCTTCATTTCTTTATTCTCGCTTTCCAATTTTATAAGAACAGGGTCTTACTTGCCATGGGCGACTTTTTCCGATGATCGCACGGTACACATTTCAGGTTAGTATTTCTGTTAAGTAATGTCGCGCTCTCAGTCCGGATCCGAGGCAAGCTCGTCAGGCCGCTCTACAAAGGAAGCCGAATCATATACGTCCTCTTCCCTGAGCAAATATAAGGTTAAGGAGGAGGTTCTGACCGACCCTGGGTCAGATGGTGACGGTGATGTGGTTTTTGTCGTGTCGCCGCTGAGATCCCGAAGGTCGGGGAAGGAGTCCGTGGATGAGGGCGAGGAGGAGGAAGAGGAAGGTAGGGATGTCGAGGATGATGAGGAGGATGAGGATCAAAAGGATCAGGATGCCGAGGAGGATGAGGAGGATGAGGATCAGGGTGCCGAGGGTGATAAGGAGGATGCCAAGGATGAGGAGGAGGATGTCGAGGGACAGGGTGCTGTTGAGGATGATGAAGGTGAAGATGAAGGGGAGCCCGCTCAGGAAAGTGCTGGCGAAGGCACAGCAGGAGGGGCAGTCGGTGTGGAGGACGACCTTCCGCCTTTGCCACCTTTGTCGCTGCCGTCTCCCGAGATGAAGGCTCGCCCTCGTCGGAAGAAGAGAAAGTTAAGCCTTCCGGATAGTCCCCCTCCTCCGGACAAGTATGCCCCTAGACAAGGATGTACCCCGACGATGTCAAAGATACCGACCCTCTTCCTCCCGTACCGAGCAAGGACAGTCGGGTGAAGATTCGGATGGACAGCATCCAGTGTGTTTTGAAGGCGGACTACCTTCACATTTTGAGGGCATCCTACTTCATTCCACGGGAGTTCGAAGTCTTTATTCCAAGCCCTGGCATTCGACCCACTACAACCCTTGCACCGGGCTATTGCATCTTTCCCGAGGACGCTTTCATCTCGGGACTGAGGCTGCCGCTGCACCCTTTCGTCAAGAGGGTTTTAAATTGGGCGAAGCTCAGCCGATGCAGTATGGCCCACACTCTTGGAAGCACTTGATTTGTTTTATCTTGAAGTGCCAGGAGAAGGGCGTGAAACCAAGGTTGACCTACTTCCGAGCCATCTTAGGGATCAGCTCGCTCGGCGATGCAGAAGGGATTTTTCACTTCTCGCCTAGGCCCCATAAAAAGGTGATGCACGGCCATCCGGATTCCATCAAAGGGTGGAAAGAGAAATACTTCGTGGTTCGGAGCGAGACATCTTGGGGGAATCCCGACCTCCTGGAACTTCTTCAAGCCAAACCACAGACCTCCGAAGCGGAGTGACTTGTCAGAGAAAGAGTGGAAGATGGTTGAGAAAATTGTTGGGGGGCACAGCATAGCGTGGCCTCGAGTGACGGAGATGCACCTGGCTCGGGCCGGACTGAGCCCAGCCGACCCTAGTATGTTTTCGTTCTGAATTTTTGTATCTTTCTGCCTTCGTGTTAATGTTAGCCTTTCTTCTTTTATTTTTGCAGAGATGACGTCCCAGCAGGTCGATGACAGGCGTGCCTTGATTGCAGCCGCCGGGAAGAGGAGGACGGAGTAGGCAAAGGAGGCAGAGCAGGAAAAGCTTGCCGCCCAGGGTGCGGGGTCCGGGAAGGGACCAACCCCGGTGGCCGAGGGGTCTTCTGCCGCGAAGAAGGCCAAGAAGCACCACCCCCATACGCCGAGGGCGCCTCGGGATGTGGGGGCAAGTTCTGGCAGCAAGAGGACCGTCGAGGCCCCGGGGCAGAGGCTTCCCCCACCTCGGCCCTCCGCACGAGGAGATGGTAGGGCAATAGGGGCTGCGGCCCTTCGCTCCTGATTGGTCGATTGTACAGGGGGACTCCTTGCTCGAGGGTCCCGTGGCCATCGAGTTCGTCAGGAAGGTCGCCACCAAGCGGGATCGGATGGCGCTAGCGACGCAGACGTCTGAACAGGCCTTCATGCGCTGGTCTCAGGCATCGATCTCGGTAAGTGTTTGAGACTTGGTATTTGGTTTGGGTTCTAGAATTTTTCTGATTTTTCTTCCTCGGATAGGCGATGCTTCACGGGCAGCACTTTCAGAAGTGCTTGGAAAAGGAGATCCTCATTGAGAAGAGGAACGCGGAGAAGTATCTCCGCAAGCTGAATAAGGCGACGGACGACTTGAATGAGGTGAAGAGCATGGCCGCCATCCACGAGGCCCAGATGGCCTCGCTCATGGACCACCACAAGAAGGATGTGGAGCGCCTTGAGCGGAAGATCGAGGATGAGGCGAAGAAGGGGAGGAAGGCCCTAGAGTGGATGGAGATCGCCTCAGCGGATGCTCTCATCATGGCGCAGGACGAGGCCTACGATCTTGCCAAGGAGCATTTTCGGAGGATCTATCCGGACGAGAACGTCGACCACCTCCACTACAACTGGCAGCCGGACCTTCCGCTGACTCCGGGTGGCGAGGAGATGGGTGACGAAGAGGTGCCACCTCCCCCCAAGCATAGATTAGGTTTTTCTTCCTTTTTTGTACATGCCTCGCGCAGACTAGCCACCGCAGTTTTTGTAGCAAAATTTTGAAAGTAATGAGAGATAGTTTTTTGGCCGAGGCTTTGCAACTTACACAATTTTTAGTCTCCTTTGTGATTGGTTGTCTTCTCTCATCTTTTGGTAGACGCACGAGGTCTTGGGTGCCGACCCTGTTTCCGCCGAGGAATTCCCGGTCCGAGCAGGAAAGGAGGCCATGGAGATATCTTTGGCTCGTCAGTGAAAACAGGCTCGGGATCGAGCAGCCGCCATGAACTATTTCATGAACAAGTCTAGGGAGCTCGGTCTGGAGGTGGCTCATCTAAAGAAAGCTATAGCCAACCGAGACTGGTGGGTAGTCGAGACGGACTGGTCAATCTTGGACGTCTCGAGTGGGCGGTCGGCTACGGAGTCTGCTCTTCGCGAGGCTGTTGTCGAGAAGGAGTTGGAGATACGCAGGCTGAAGCTAGTGCTGGGCGCGGGTTTGATCGAGGAGGCGAGCAATTCGGTACCGGGGCGGTCTCTGACCTTTTTATTAGAGGGGACCCAGCTTGATGATGCGGGAAGCTCGGTGGCCAGGGTGACTTCCCTGGTCTGTCCGACCGAGCGTGAGAGGAAACCCGAAGGGAGCGCCAAATTCGAGTTTTAAGCCGAGCGTGAGTGAGTTGTAAGCTTTTCATTGTATTTGTACCGCCGTTACTGGCGAGCGATGAGTAATAATAAGAACATTCGATTTTCTGAACTTTGATAGTCCCATTGGGCCAGAATTGTTATCGAACTCGGCATGGAGGAGGTTGCCGCCGAGGTGACCTGGTGCAATGGGCACGTACGCAGTGGCGTTTCGCCTTTCGATAGTCATAAATGGCAACTTTTTGCCTCCTAACGAGCATTAATGGAATGTTTCGTCTTCCGCCGTTTGGGGTTTCCAAACGTAATAACTACGCGTCTCAGGGGGCTACCCCACTCCCCCTTGATGGTTGTCAAGAAGTGAGAGTGTCTGATCTCACTCGACTTGGGTGCCTGCCGAAGGTGGGCGCCCAAAAATTAAAATTCCTCCGAGGGCTCCTGATTGGAGGTTCACCAATCACCCTCGAACAATTCGGAGTTTTGGCCTTGAGGGCCGTAAGACCCCGGGTTGTTCATTGGTGAGTGGTAGGCCGACCAATTGGTTCGGATGGTAGGAGAGAGCCGAGGGTCGGTGGCTCCCCTGCCGTCCTCGAACAGTTCGGGGTTTTGGCTTGCGAAAGCTGCAAACCCCGAGTTGTTCACGAGCGAGAGGAAGGTCAACCAATCGACCTGAGGCTCGGGGCATCTGCCGAAGGCGGACGCTCTAAACCTTAATGAAAATTTTGCTGAAGTAGTCGTGGCTGAAGGTCGTCACCGAGCGTAATGGTCGATGTGCTTTGAAGAAAGCCTCGGCCTTGCTCGGGATCGACGACGAGCCCCCACGCTTGTTCTCAGGAAGACGGTACGGCGTGGCTGGCGGTTGCCGCCGTGCGCATGGGTTGATCAGCTTGAAGAAACCTCCAACCTATGCCAGGAGCAGATGCCGAGCCCCCACACCTGGGAGAAAGCCGGTAATGGGCGTAGTTGAAGGTCGTCGCTGAGCGTGATGGTCGAGGTGCTTTGAAGAAAGCCTCGGCCTTGCTCGGGGTCGACGACGAACCCCACACTTGTTCTCAGGAAGACGGTACGGATGTGGCTGGCGGTTGCTGCCGTACGCATAGGTTGATTAGCTTGAAAAAGCCCCAACCTATGCCAGAGGCAGATGCCAATCCCCCACACCGGGGAGAAAGTCGGTAATGGGCGTGGCTGAAGGTCGTCACCGAGCATGATGGTCGAGGTGCTTTGAAGAAAGCCTCGGCCTTACTCGGGGTCGACGACGAGCCCCTACACCTGTTCTCAGGAAGACAGTACGGGCATGGCTGGCGGTTGCCGCCGTGCGCATGGATTGATCAAGAAGCCCCCAACCTATGCTAGGGGCAGATGCCGAGCCCCCACACCGAGGAGAAAGCTGGTAATGGGTGTGGCTAAAGGTCGTCGCCGAGCATGATGGTCGAGGTGCTTTGAAGAAAGCTTCGGCCTCGCTCGGGGTCGACGACGAGCCCCTACACTTATTCTCAGAAAGACAGTACGGGCGTGGCTGGCGGTTGCCGCCGTGTGCATGGGTTGATCAGCTTGAAGAAGCCCCAACCTATGCCAGGGGCAGAGGCCTAGCCCCCACACCGGGGAGAAAGCCGGTAATGGGCGTGGCTGAAGGTCGTCACCGAGCGTGATGGTCGAGGTGCTTTGAAGAAAGCTTCGGCCTTACTCGGGGTCGATGACGAGCCCCCACACTTGTTCTCAGGAAGACCGTACGGGCGTGGCTGGCAGTTGCCGCCGTGCGCATGGGTTGATCAGCTTGAAGAAGCCCCAACCTATGCCAGGGGCAGATGCCGAGCCCCCACACTAGGGAGAAAGCCAGTAACGGGCGTGGCTGAAGGTCGTCGCCGAGCGTGATGGTCGAGGTGCTTTGAAGAAAGCTTCGGCCTCGCTCGGGGTCGATGACGAGCCCTCTTACTTGTAAGGGAAGCCTTTCTGGCTCGCGATGCTATCGGAGCGCCGAGCCGTAAGCTTGTTAGGGAAGCTTTTTCTGGCTCGCGATGCTATCCGAGCGCCGAGCCGTAAGCTTGTTAGGGAAGCTTTTCTTACTCGCGATGCTATCCGAGCGCCGAGCCGTAAGCTTGTTAGGGAAGCTTTTCTGGCTCGCAATGCTATCCGAGCGCCGAGCCATAAGCTTGTTAGGGAAGCTTTTCTAGCTCACGATACTATCCGAGTGCCGAGCCGTAACCTTGTTAGGGAAGCTTTTCTGGCTTACGATGCTATCCGAGTGCCGAGCCGTAAGCTTGTTTTTAATGAGTATTAATACGAAGCCACAAACTTGTTTTAAGAAAGCTGACATATTTACAATATATTTGAACTTTACACAAAACGAGGCACGACGTGCCGATTACATTCTTCATAATTTACATGGGATGGAGGCTAGTCATCTCCTCCTAGGAACTTGATGAGGTGCTCCGCATTCCATGGCCTCTTGATGGCCTTGCCTTCTGAGTCGGTTAGGCGGTACGTTCCCAGACGCACAACCTCAGATACTTTGTAGGGGCCCTCCCAGTTTGGGGCCAATTTCCTTTTCTGGCCGGGACTGGATACAGCCAACTTCCAGAGGACGAGATCTCTGAGTTTGATGTCGGTGGGAAGCACCTTCTTGTTGTAGAACTTTTCGACCCTTTGTTGGTAGATGCTCCTTCTGATGGCGGACTTCTCCCTGACCTCGTCTAGGAGGTCCAGGTCGACTCGCAGCTGTGCAGAGTTGCTTGCTTCGTCGAAAGCCATGATCCGGGGCGAAGGGATCCCGATTTCTAGTGGAATGACGGCCTCCGTGCCGTATGTCAGATTGAATGACGACTCTCCCGTGGAGATTCTCTTTGTCGTCAGATGTGCCCAGAGAACGCTTGGCAGCTCATCGACCCATGACCCCTTGGCCGAGTTATCGAGTCGTTTCTTGAGGCCGTCGAGGATTTGGCGTTTCGCGTTCTCGGCCTAACCGTTTGACTGAGGATGGCATACCAAGCAGAAGCGCTGATGGATCCCGAGATCTTCGCAGAACTTTCGGAAATGCTTACCCGCAAACTGAGTTCCGTTGTCCGTGACGAGTGCCTGTGGGATCCCGAACCGACAGACGATGTATTTCCAGAAAAACTGTTGGGTCTGTTGCTCGGTGATCATTGCTAATGGCTCGGTCTCGATCCACTTCGTGAAAAATCATTTACTAAAATAAATACATACTTACGTTTATTTAAAGAGGCAACTCTAGTAGGGCCAAATAAATCCATGTGAATTAATTCAAGCGGCCTACTAGTAGAAATTACTTCTTTTGTTTTAAAAGTAGATTTAATTTGTTTACCTAGTTGACATACATCACATAACTTATCCTTTTAAAAGGATAGTCTTGGCAGTCCTTTAACTAGATTGTACTTAGACAATTTAGAGAGATTTTTCATATTCACATGACCAAAACGTCTATGCCAAAGTTAAGAATCATTATTAGAAGCTACTAAACAAAAATCATTTGAAAACTCATATGCTTTCAAACACAATTCATAAATGTTATTTTTCCTAAATCTTTGAAAAATTATATTTTGCATGGTAGAATCATAAATTAAACAAGCATCTTTTTCAAACATGATTTTATAACCCTTATCACAAAGTTGACTAATACTTAACAGGTTATGCTTAAGTCCACTAACTAATAAAACATCTTCTATAGAGGGGTTAGTGTCCTTACCGACTATACCAATTCCTATGATCTTTCCTTTATTGTTGTCGCCAAATATAACTGTTCCTCCATCAATGTTTTGTATGGAAGATAGGAGATTGGCATGACCAGTCATATGCTTCGAGCATCCGCTGTCAAGTATCCAACGATCTTTCTTAGGTACCTATAAAATATTCAATGTGAATATGGTACCCTTTTCATTGGGTCAAAAAATATTAGTTTGTGGAAAACCAAACCCATAATGAGTTTGATTTTCCACCATAAGCAGAAATGAAATTAGCAGAATTACATACATTCAGCATATAAGAATTGGTATAAGCAATTCTATGTTTCGAATTCAGGTTGACTGGAACCCATACATATTTGCTCTGTCCAGTCGACTTTACAACATCTTTCAGTCGACTTTTACTATTATTCAGTCGACTGGGAGGTAGTATAGGTCGACTTATCTGAGGTTTTTGTCTTGTTGAATAAGACTCAGTACCTCTAGACAGGCGGCTAGTAGATGGGTGTAGTCGACTTGCCTGAATTTTAGATTTGCTTTTATTAGGAGAACTTACAATTTTAGGCTTTTCAAAGAATTCATAAAGTTTATGTTTAACACTAGAAATGGATATAGGTTTATTTACACTAGTGTTCTTAGAAGAATGAGGTTTTTCAAGTGACTTTTTAAAACCAACTCCAAACTTTTGACTAGATTTTACTTGATTTTGAAGAACATCATTTAAATTCTCTTTTCCTTTATTAAATTTAGATACGTTCTTGAATATCTCTTCATAATTCTTCTTTAGATATTCAATATCCATATCTAAACTAGAAATACGAGAATTTAAAGATTTTACTTATTTATCAAGGTTAAGATTCTTTTAAGAAAGTGTTTGATTAACTTTCTCTAAGTTCTTAATTCTAATCTTTTCCTTTTTAAGTTCTTGAAAAATTTTATTGAAAGCATCAAGTAAATCATTAGAATCATACTCATTACTTACTTGATTTTGAGATGCCATAAAGCACACGTTTGCGACCTCGTTTGTCTCATCAATTTCTTCTTCTGACGAAGAATCACTGTCATCCCAAGTTGCTTGGTATGCCTTTTTGTTTTTCACGAACTTGTTCTTTGAGTGCTTATCCATCTTGAAGTTGGATGTCTTTCCCTTAGATTTTGCGTTTTCTAGTGGACAATCCTTCTTCATATGGCCTGCCTTGTTACACCTGAAACAAGTTGGAGGTTCATGGCAATCTCTTCCTTATTTTTTAAATTAAACTTACCTTTTCTTAGGAACTTTTTGAATCTTCTTGTGAACATGGCAATCTCTTCCTCATCTTTTTCTTCATCCTCGGATTCTGACATGGCTTTGAATGCTAATGTCTTCTTCTTTGATTGCTGTGGTTCGATATCCTTCTTGCGCTCTTCAAGTTGTACCTCATAAGCCATAAGATTTTCCACAAGATTCTCAAGAGAAAGTTGTATTAAATCATTGGCCTCTTCTATGGCGGTGGTCTTCTTCTTCCATTCGGGGGTTAGTGCACGAAGTACCTTTCTCACCATCTCGGCTTAAGTGTATGTCTTCCCAAGTGCCACAAGTGAGTTTGTAATGTATGTGAACCTAGTAACCATCTCGGACACATTCTCATTCTCCTTCATGCGGAACATTTCAAACCTGTGAACAAGAAAAGATATTTTAGATTCTTTTACTTTGTTTGTTCCTTCATGAGTTACCTCGAGTGTGTGCCAAATTTGATGTGTAGTTATTGCATTGGACACACGGTTGAACTCATCCTTTGTAAGGGCACAAAATAGCGCATTCATCACCTTTGCATTGTTCATTGTTTGGTTCTTCATATCGTCGTTCCATTGTGCATATGGAATGGTAGGAGCAGTGTACTCGGTTTCCGTCATGTTCCATATTTCATAGTTGATGGACTGAAGGTATATCTTCATTCTACACTTCTAATAGTTGTAATTTGTTCCGTCGAAGAGGGGTGGCCTTTGTGTAGATTGGCTTTCATGGTACTGATTTGCATTCGAAGTAGTTGCCATTGCACTCAACCAGGCTCTGATACCAAGTGTTGGATCCTGTAGGCAAGGCAAGAAACACTAGAGGGGGGGTGAATAGTGTTTTATAAAAATTAAATTGCGGAATTAAACTTTTGTAAGTCGACTGGTCAGACTTGTACTATTTTATCTCTGAAAACTTGTGTGATAAGTCGACTGGCTCTTCTATAATTCGACTGATCAAACTCGCTTTAAAAATACTCTTCTTAACTGTCGCTTCAGTCGACTGGTTTATCTCTTCAAGTCGACTGATCATAAGAAAAGTCTAATTCCGCAATTTAATTTTTATAAAACACTATTCACCCCGCCTAGTGTTTCCTGCCTTGCCTACAGGATCCAACATCGCAACCAAGCCACGCCACAGTGCCGAGCTTACAAGCTTCAAGCTCCTCTCCACTACATTCGAGCCTCGCCGAACTCCCCATGCTGAGCTCGAACCCCATTAGCTCCGAGCTTCGCTTCATCAACGCCGACGTCGAAGCCCTCCACCTTCACCGATGACGACAGGGCGTGTGGGTCGGCAGAAATCGCCGAGCATTCGTGGCACCGGAGCTCAAACGAGAAAAAAGCTCCAACTTCAGTATTCGCCAGCTCCGACGAACTCCTCTCCATTCCTGACCTCCTTCGTCGAGTTCCCCCCGAGCTCCACGTCCGACGAACTCCTCTCCATTCCCGACCTCCTTTGTCGAGTTCCCCCTGAGCTCCACGTCCGACGAACTCCGCCATGGTCTTGCCGAACCTAATCACCGAGCTCGAGCTTCACAACCACCACCACCAAGCTGAACTCTCCCACTCTGACCTCCGCCACGGAGCTCCGTATTCCCACCACTTTGTCAACAAGCTCTCCTCCAAAGCTCTGAGCTCCTCTCGAGACTCCGACCTCCACGTCGCGAGCACCTCGAGCTCTACTCCTCGTCGACCTCTGAAGACGAGCTCCCCCGTCGATCTCCACTTCACGAGCCGCGGGCGCTTCGAGAACGGAGAAGACGAAGGAGAAGGAGGAAACGGAGAAGACGAAGGAGAAGGAAGAAGCGGAGAGGTAGAAGACAGAGCAGAAGCGAAGAAAAAAAGAAAAAAAAGGTCAACGGCTCACCGTTGACTTTGCCACGTGGCGCCAACATGGACTTCGGCAACTCTTGCCGAGAGTTCTTGGCACCCGAGCTCATATGGGAGAAAAATTGACTTCCTCCCGATGCGCGCTAGCTTGATCATGATCAACGCACACGATCGCGCCACATCACCAGGTATTTATTTATTTATTTATTTAAATAATCGAATTAATTATTTTTTAAAAATCAGAAAAAATATTTTAAAATCGAAAAAAATTAATTAAAAATTCTAAAAATAATTATTAATTCAGAAAATAATTTTAAAATTCTGAAAATAATAATTATTAAATTAGAATAATTAATTAAATTTTTCAATAATTAATTATTTAATTCGGAAATTAAATAAAAAATTTGAAAAAATTCAGAAAAATCTGGAAAAATCACAAAAAATCCAAAAAAAAATCTGAGAATAATTTTGGGTATTTTACGAGCTCAGAAAATCACCGTTACACCCCGAGCTAGATCCAACTCCCACGAGAACTCCAATAAAATTCTGTAAGCCATTAAAACAGTAAAACTACTCCTTAAAGGCTGATCAAACTCAGTCTTCGGGAGTGGGGGGCTCGTGATATGGCTAAAAATGGGATTAAATCGGAACCGTTCAAATCGGACGCGAATCTCAAAGCTCGGGGGTAAAATGGTAATTTCATCTACAAACGAGTCTGAAATGGGAACTGGGTCTTTTTCCAAAAGCCCAATAACCCATAAACGGATCCGTCTTACTGGGTACGGGTTCCCATCCGTAAGAAACCCGGTCCAGCTAGATAGAATTAGGGTTTATGATTGTCCTTAATCAACGACCCTGATCACTTCTATCCATCCACTGGGAAGTAGGGATTTGATCTTATCCTGAAACTGGTTCCTAAGGCGGCTATAAATACCCCCTCCCCCCACTATTATCAAGTAATCAATCTTTTGCCAATCAAAGCTCTTTCATAATCTTCCTGATTACCGACTAGAGCGTCGGAGGGTGCGTCGCCGGAATCAACCCCGGTGTTTCGCACTTTTTGCAGGTCAACGGCGGGAGATCACGGTCAAACTCCGGTGGAGGTGTTTCAGGTTTGACTATTTAACATCCCCAAATTCCACAAATCTATCTGTTTTGCCCCCACACCGATTTCAGCGGCAACAGGTGGTATCCCTAGAGCTCTAAGAATCTCTACCAATATCGCTTTGCTCCTTGAGACTTATATATATGTATAAGTGCTCTCTAGTTTCCAGTGGTCTCTGGCTGTTGAATACTAGCCATAGGAAACTTTGACCTCGAGTGGTGACTCGGCCTTCCAAACTATTGCTGACCATGGTGGCTTACAACCTTTGAAGTTTTGAGGCGATTATAGCGAGAGCACTGAGAAGGAGCCCTTTGCTTCCATTTCCCATGCTCTTCTATCCGGTCCAACACCACGCCTCACCCCTGCCTTTGCTGTATATCCTTTGCTAGTCCATACTTGAATTGGAGTCTCCAAGTCCATTGTCTCTATACTTTGCCACCAACCAGTGTGGTTGGGATGCGAAGTTGTACAATTCCGAAAAGAGCTATCTGAGCGGGTAAGCCCTGCACCCTCTATCCCACCAGAACCTGTTTATAGCTCCATTCCCAATGTAGGAGGTAGAGCCTTTACTAAGCGGATCGTAAGCCTTCAAGATGCCCCCTCCGGAACCAAGAAGTTCTTGGGCCGATTTGATAACCATAATTCCAAATCCCCGGCCCAAAGGGCCTAAGGCCTTTTGTTGTGTTTAAAAGGCTTTGGGCTGGGTCATCTAATTAAGTTTAATTTTTAAAAGCGAACGGCCCAAAGCCCAATAGGCTTGGGTGGGCCAACCCAAATCCACTTCATCTTCCTCTCCAACCCACCCACCGCCTTTCTTTCCCTCCATCGTCGACGTTGCCCTAAACCCTCCTTCCATTAAAATCGCAACTTTCGAACCAATTCGTTTCCTTTCTCCCCTTCCTCTTCTCCTCAAACCCCAAATTAGGCTTAGTCTTAGGGTTTAAGGGGTTTAAGATGAAGGTGAAGACTATATCTCGATCGACCGACGAATTCACTCGCGACCGAAGCAATGACCTCCAAAAAGTTTTCCGCAACTACGACCCCAACCTCCGCCCTCTTGAACGTGCCACCGAGTACACGAGGGCTCTCAATGCGGCAAAGTTGGAAAAGGTGGAGTCTTCTTCATCCCTTTTGTTCTGTTCTTGAATTTGGGGTTATTTAGGGTTTAGGGTTTTGAGAAATTTGTGTTACTAGATATTTGCGAGGCCTTTCGTTGGAGCGATGGACGGGCATGTTGATGCGGTTTCGTGCATGGCGAAGAATCCGAATCATTTGAAAGGGATTTTTTCGGGGTCGATGGATGGAGGTATGCAAAGATTGCAACTTTTTGCATTGTTCATGGTTTAGTGAAATTCACTTTATAATAGTCATTTTGGGTTCATATAAACTTATTAATTAACTCATAATCATGTTTAGAAACCCATAGAAATCATAGTGCAATTCAAATTCAAAAAAGAGTGTAACTGAAATAAGGATGTTAAGGTGGATGAGTGGAGACATACTAAAAGACAAAACAAGAAATGAATGTCGATGGAAGAGCATAGTGCTTGCCTCAATTGAAGATAAAATACGGGAGGATAGATTGAGGTGGTTTAGACACATAGAGTGGAGACTTATCAGAGCCCCCCCCCCCCCAATCAGGAAATTGATATCATGGAATTTAAGGAAGCAAAAGGACTAGGGAAGACCCAAATGAACTTGGGTTGATGCTGTTAATAAGAATTTGAAATGTGTTGATTTGATGAAGGAATTGTTTTCATCAAATGGCTTTTTCAAAATTAAAGTATAAAAGATGTTTGGTAAACTATATATATATATATATATATATATATATATGGATATGATCATGTGAAAACTCCTTCGGTGAGAACCACGTATGAACTTTTTTTTGAGATATAGAATGGAAAATCTGAACCGTTCATTTTGATCTACATGTCCAAATTAGTCTACAAATAAGAAATCAAGTCCTTTGAGATTTGTTTGACCATGCATTAAAGTGTTTACAAATTGTACGGTGGAATATCGTTGTTTTTTTAAAATGACTTGATTTTAAATATTTAGACTAATTTAGTTATTCTAAACAATGTGAACGGTTCGGATCATCTGTTTGATGGTTGTGTAAAAAGTTCACACGAAACTTATCGTGAGAACTAGTTCTCACATGATCAGTCCCCTATATATATATATATATATATATATCTATATATATATTTATATATATATTCTGTATTTATGTATATATGTATATACTAAATACTTTATATTGTGTACTATTATATATACAGCATGTATGGGTTTGTATGTATGTATATACAATATATATTTCTATACATATACATACATACATATTGTTGATATATTAATAATATAAAATAATTTATTATAATAAACATAAACATAATAATAATAATAATAATAATAATAATAATAATAATAATAATAATATACATTACTGTATACATACATACATATTGATACATACATACTGATATATAATAATATATAATAATTTATTATAATAAACATATTTGTATACAATAATATATATATATATATATATATATATATATATATATATATATATATATAAAATAATAATAATAATAATAATACATATTGTATACATATACATATATATGTATACAGTATGTTGGTTGGGAAATGAAAAAAACTTGTTTCAGAAAATAGGTTTTTTCTCTTTTTAAAAAACTCATTTAAACATAGATTTTGAGTGTGAAATTTTAAAATGAGTTTTGCAAAAATTTGTATCCAAACAAAATTACCTTATGTTTTGATTTTAAAAACTGAAAAATGTGTTTAAAACCCGAAACAAACGCAGCCTTAATGTTTTTGGCCCATTATAGCCGTTAAAGGATATGATATGGCCGTTATATCACCCATTATGTGATATAACTGGCAGATTGATATCAACCATAAATAGGAAAATATCAGTGATTTGGTTTCTTTTGGGATTATATTTAAACCCAATGGGAACCCAAACCCGATTGATTCAAATCCGTAAATTTGATAGTAGAAAGAAAATAATAAGCAAAACTTTATTGCCAAGTTTCCTCTTCATCTTCTCTATGCAGAACTAATTGTACAAGAGTTTGATGACGCCTCTTGTATTCGTCATCTTCTCGCATTATCTTCTTCACTCTTTACCTTTTTATTCGTATGTTATAAACCTACGTAGTATGTTTAATCTTTAGATATCTTTCTTTTAGGTATTATATAGCAATTTCATCTAGGTGAGACTATATATTTGTTTTAACTATTATATAGTGCTTGTGTGAGGTTGTTGGTATTTGTGATACATAAATATATTATATGTAATGGTTGTTTAAATCACATTTAAGATTTATATCTTCCTCTGTCATGGAAACTTGATATTTTTTTAATATCACCGATATATTGCCAATATCCGATATCCGAAATGAATATTCTCCATCCGATACGATACTGATATCCGATATTTGAAACCTTGCCGACAATAGAGTTGAGTGGAGGAAAAGAATCCATGTAGCCAACTCAAAAAATTTAGGATAAAGGCTTTGTTGTTGTTGTTGTTGTTATTGTATGTGTAATTCCAAAATATGTGTTCTATGCCCCTACTTAACTAGTAGATTATATTAATCAAAACCGATTAAATACCTCAGTCTTATGTTGAAATTGGTTATTTTCTTTTTAATTAAATTAATGGATTTTGGGAGTTTGTTCTATCTCAATGTTCTTGTGTATTTGAGATTCTTCTTTTTTCCCTCATGTTTTTCTTTATATAATTTTTTTTAATCACTTTCAATTGTCAAAGATGGTATCTTCTACTCTATAATTCTGTTTGCTTCTTTTTGACAGATATTCGCCTTTGGGATATTGCTAACAGGTACAAACCGCAAATTGTTCACATTTTCCTTTTCCCCTTGATATTCCTTGCCAATTAGTGACAGTTATTGAATATATATATATATATATATATATATATATATATAGATAGATAGATAGATAGAGAGAGAGAGAGAGAGAGAGAGCTAAATCCAATTGTTACATTTCCAGAATTGTGTTATTTTGAAGTTTTACTGAATGATTCTGTTAATATCTCAATGTTACAAACAGGAAGACTGTTTGTCAATTTCCGGGTCACCATGGTGCTGTGCGAGGTTTAGCAGCATCTACAGATGGAAAGGTTCTTGTATCATGTGGCACAGATAGCACGTGAGTCGCAACTCTGACATGTCACTTATTCCCTTTTATATGTAATTATACTACAAAGTGAATCAGTATCTTTATATTGACAGGGTGAGGCTATGGAATGTCCCTGAATCAAAACTTATTGACTCTGATGACTCAGCTGGAAATCCTTTAGAGGTGTGTACTCTGATGACTCAGTTGGAATCAAGCTTTTTTAGTTTGTCAAATAATATTCTTTACACTTTATTAATTGTCTTTTTTTAAATATTGCAGCCACTGGCAGTTTATGTTTGGAAGCATGCTTTCTGGTGAGAGCTTTTGACTTTTTTAACCTGTGCATTTTACTGTAGAAAATAGACTTATCAGAGAATGATCTACCAACATTAGAAGTTTTTACAATTATTTTTAATTTTTAATTTTTGTATATGTGACTCCATTTTACTCTGGTAGAAACTTTCTTATTTCAAGTTTCTTCTCCTTAATCCGTAGGTCTGTTGACCACCAGTGGGATGGTAGTCTCTTTGCTACTGCTGGTAACCAGGTCGATGTATGGGATCATAACAGGTATGCATTTGATTATCCACATCTATTAGCAAGCATAAGAATACTCGTATTATTTGATTACTGAAGTTATTTCCTATCAAAAGGTCACAGCCGATACAGAGTTTTGCATGGGGTAATGACACTGTTATATCTGTACGATTTAATCCCGGAGAGCCTGATGTACTTGCAACATCAGGGAGGTATGTTTATATTCTATTATGCTTAGTATTGTGTTTGAATTTTCCAGAGGTTCGATTCTATTTCTTTGCAGTATGTGTATTTTTTAACTTAAATTATACACAGCAGCCATATTATAGCTGTCTTTTTTCATCTAATTCTATTTCCTTTCTTATTTTGCATATTCTTATAAACAATCCAAAAGAATTTTTTTTTCCTACCTCATTTTAGCAAGGATTTGGTTTTGCAGAGAGTTGCCCGTAAATGTATAGAAAATGTTGCAGAACCAATCTCAATTCAGTTTTGGTCTAATTTGATATCTCATATGTAAGCCATTCCTCATGGTTGCTCAATATACTTTTAAGTCATCTACTTAAAGGAGCAAGATGATCCAATTTAGAACCATTAAGCCAAATTGTAGGGTTGGCATTCGCGCTGGGCCCCAATCTGGCGGGTTTGCCCGGGTAAGGGGCAGGCCCGGGCTGGGTTTGACTTTCAAAAACTCAACCCGGGCTGGGCTGGTCCAGTCCGGGTTGGCTCGTTTTCTTTCTTTTTTTGTTTTGTTTTTTTTAAACTAAAAAAAGAGATAAATGTAGAACGTGTATAAGAGTGAAACAAAATTGTATATATTATTCATTTCAACTTGTGAAAAATTTTTACAACAATCAAATTACATACAAATACATGTAATAAAAACTTAAAAATTATACAAATTTATTGAATTACATGTTTAAGGGGATAATCTAGAGTTCGAGATAGTCTAGAGTTAGATTGAAGAGAGAGCATTGACTACTGTCGTACACCTTTACTTAACCTAAACCTAGGATCTCATCGTCCTAAATTCTCTACTCAGCTTCGACGTGATCTTCATGGTGAGTTGCTTCCACTTGTTGAGGTGTTCACTGTTTTCTCTTGAGTCTTGTCTTTAGCTTTTATCCAATTTTCAGTTCACTGTTTTCTCTTGAGTCTTGTCTTTAGCTTTTATCCAATTTTCAGTGCACATGAGCATCTCCAATGAATTCGGCATCAAGTGATTCATGTAATCGGTTAAGACCCTGCCACTTGAAGAAAAATTACTTTCTGATGCAACTGTAGATACAAGAGGGGTTAGTAGATCTCTAGCCATATGTGAAAGAATTAGAAATAGAGTCTGAGTTTCATGTACTTTCCACCATTGTAACACTTCAATTCTAGCACTAGAACTCTCACTATTTTATGAATTATATCAGTTTAATTCATGAGGTGCATTAGTCCTAGGTTTTTTAGATTTAATACGAGCAAGTAAATTTGCAGTGGCATTTTTTTAATGTACTCTTATCCTTACCTCTAGAAGAAAAAGAAGTTGATATACTAGTTTGTCGTGTTGTACAACTACATGCATAAATTTTATCATAAAAATCATAAAAATTATTCAATGTTAACTCAAATCTAACTAAATAATCATTACATTCGTATTGAGACTTCTCCAAGTAATGTAAAAAAAATATTTCAATCAGATTATTCGTATCCGCTAATTTGATACGAGGATCCATTACAAAAGCAATACAATACAACATAAGAGAATCAAAATACTTCAAAATTTTATCATAAATGAGAATAACAGTATGACCAATGTAAGGATCTGAAATCATTTCTTGAAAAGTTTGCATCATAATAATTATTGAAATAAAAATACCACTAGAAGTGGAATCATAGGATTTTGAAATTTTCAAAGTTGCAGTCTTAAAAGGTTCCAAAAATTTTAACAAATTTTCGGCAAGATGCCAATAATCGGGAGACATTTGAAGACCATCCATATTTTTGCAGTACAAAAATTATTTATAACCGCTTTGTATTTAGTAACAACATTCAATAAGTCGAAAGTAGAATTCCAACGGTGTTTAACATACTCTTAAAAATTTTCTAAAATGTTTTTCCTTAAGATTACACAATTCTTTGAATTGTTGAAGCATAATACCACTTAAAGTGATGAAATTAATCAATTTCTAATTGCATTCACATATGGATCAGCTACTTTCAATGCATCTTGTACATATAAATTTAAAATATGACATCCACATCTAACATGAAAAATTTCAAAACATTGTGGTGCTAAATGTTTAACTAATGTAGTAATCGCACTAGTGTTGTTGGAGGTATTATCAAAACTAATCAATAAAAAATTATCGCAAATATGAAACAAATCACATACTTCTAAAATCCGTGTTGCGATAATCTAACCACTATCAGGGTACGGCAAAGCGGCAAGTGATATGATTCTCTTTTGAATGAGCCAATCGCTATCGATCTAATGACAAGTTATGCCCATCATTGAAATATTGTTACTACCTTTCTAACCATTGGCCGTTAACGATACTTTACAAGTTAAAGAATACAAAGTGCAATTAAAACGTCTCTCATTTCAGAATGAAGTTTGGGATCAACTGATGAGAGACGTTTTACAAGTTAAAGAATACAAAAGTGAATGTTGTTACTAAATACAATCGGCCTTAAGTGTGTTTCTAGGAATTCATTTGAAAAGTGGAGTTAGTGCATTTTAGTTGAATGCCTCTAGGTTCCTACTCTCGGAATAGGAAAAATGTAACTATTCCTTAATAACTAGTTTGGTCATTTTCTGACGAACAAATTTGGGATCATAGCTATAGCTATCTAGTTACCCGATCGTAGGGTTTTTTGTTGGGATAGTTGGTCTTGTACTAGTTCGGGGTGTACATTTGTAATATGCCGACTAATTGTACTCGTCACCTCATCCGTCTTCCATTTGTAATTTTTGTTACATGTGTCGACTAATTCTACCCGTCCTCGTTTGAGATGAAGTCATAAAATTTGTGGACTTCACTTGATTGGCCTCTATGTTTTCTACTAGAGTGGGTTGTGCGGGTTTGATGTCTTTTGTTTGTGTCACTAGCTAGAAATTCATCATGTTGTGTGTCGGGATCATAATCGGGTGGAGATACATTTTCATAATTTATATTAAGGTTAGGATTATATTCGGTCTCTAATTGAGGAATTATTGGAGGCCGATGAGTTGAACTAGTGGATTCTTGTCCATTTTGGCTACGGCCGCTACTTCGTGATCATGACATGATCTATGTAGTGTAGTAGTAGTGTATGTGAAAAAATAAAATAACAATATAGGAGGGTTGAGAGAGTTGAGGTAGTAGTAATGTATGTGAAAATAAAATCTAAAAACGATAGTAGGGTTGAGAGAGTTGAGAGGGTAGCGAAAAACAAATAAGTTTACTAAAAAAAATTAAAGCATTGACAATAATAAAGAGTTGAGAGAGTTGAGAAATTTTGATATCGTACTTCACTTATATAAAGTTGAGAAAGTTGAAAATAATAAAGAGAGTTGAGTCGACAACGAGAATTGGGTTCACTATGTAGTAGAGAGAGATTGAGCTTTGACTAGAATTATAGTAGAGAGAGTTGGTAGTAGACGTAGTAGCTTCGACACGAATTTTTTCATGATTGAACTTCTTTACTTCTTTGTTGAACTAGATTGAGAGTAGTAGTAATAATAGTAGAGAATTGAGGGAGTAAAAGAGTTGATAGATGGAGTATAGTGAATTTGTGAAGAAAAATTAGTGAATTTAAGGGGGGTTTATAGGACAAAATTCAAAAAAAAAAAAACGGCCACTGGCAGCAGCAGCAACGGGCGGCCCGGTTGGGCCTCCCGTTTGACCCGTTCGGGTCGACCATTAGCAATTCGGTAGGTTGCAGGTCTAGTTTCGTCGGGTCACGAGCTAAATGGGCCGGGTCGAGCGGATTTTTTCCTCTAATTTTTTGATACTGTCCGATCTGGTTATCTGAGCGGGTTTGACCTAAATCCAGACCAGGTCAAACGGGTCCGGGTCAAATGCGGGCGGGTCGCGGGTTGACCCTACCTGATTGCCAACCTTACCAAATTGTAGCAATCCTAGTAGAATCCTAGTTCATCAAAGTATTCCAGTGTCACAGTCACAGACTTAATACTTGTTGTTGTTGTAGAGGCGATTCTTGTAAGAATTATTAGTTCCTCTTGTAAGTGTAGGATGGTTTCTAATTATCCTGTACGCCATAACTCACAAGTTAATGTCTGAATGTCATGCTTTTAATTTCTATACATAGATAGGCTGATATGCCAGACATTTTTTGAAATATATATAATCTAGTGAAGAACTACTCGATATTTTGGCACGGGTGGTGCATGTTTTACCAGTGAATGCTTTGAACAATGACTCTGGTTTGACATCTTCTATTTCCTTTTGGAGTTATAGAAGTGTACAAATAGAGGGGAAAAATTGTGATGGGTGTTGGATCCTGTAGGCGAGGCAACAAACACTAGAGGGGGGGTGAATAGTGTTTATTAAAATAAAATTGCGGAATAAAAAAAAAATTTCTTCTGAGCAGTCGACTTAGGAGTGAACCAGTCGACTGAGTTAACTCAATAAGAGATAATTCAAACAACTCTGTGAAGTCGACTTAAAGCAGAGACAGTCGACTTATTTAAACAATAAATTAACAGAGTACAAGTCTGACCAGTCGACTTATAAAGGAGTCAGTCGACTGTCCAGACAAGTTTTACAGTAATAAAACAAGCAGCAAAATGTAAATGCAAGTTCAAGAGATACAACCACAGAGTACACACGATGTATCCTGGTTCGGTCCTTCCGACCTACATCCAGTCCCCAAGCAACCCACTTGAGATTTCCACTATTCTTGAAAAACAAGTTTACAAGAATACCCTACGGCGTTCAGACAACAACCTTGTCTAACCCGTAGTCATTTCTCTCAACCAGAGAAAGCACCCCACTCTTCCACCAAGAGTGAAACCACTGACTCTACACCCTAGAGTCTAACTCTCCAACCGAGAGTAAAAGAAAAACAAGAAAATGTTTACAATCAACCTATAGCCTTGTATGTGATTTAGTGATGTAGTACGTGGTTAAAAGAGGTTGACTTCTATATCCAGTCCAGAACGAAATCAGATGTTATACTGGACTGAATGTAGAGAACCCAAACTTAGAGAATTGAAAGCTTTGTCTCTTGAAGAATTCAACACTTAAAAAATCTCAAAAGAGTGCTCGGAAATGTTAGATTATATTAGACCTTTCAACAGTGAATTCTGAACTCTATTTATAGAGTTAGAATTACTGGACGTTGGGAGGCAGTTATTCCAACTGTCAACCAACGGATCTAATCAGCTTTGAATTTGAAAAACACTTTTAAAAACAGAAAACGGTCAAACACACTCGAACAGTCGACTGGGTTGCCATAATGAGTCGACTGGTCAGAGTTTGAATAAGTTTAGTCAGTTTTGTATTGACAGTCGATTGGTATGAGTATCAGTCGACTGGTACTCAACAGTTAAACTATTTCAAACTGTTTTGACTCTTTTTGATGTTTTGAAAACACACATTTGTAAAAGAGTGAGTGTATGTGCGTGTGACAAGGCTTTACATCATACTAAGACTCAATTACAACAAGATTACATTTGTTTACAAGACATGATATTAAATGACACTTTAAGCATGAGTCTTGGCTTGAGTCTTGAGTCTTGAGTGAAGCTTTAACCATTGTCTTTATCTGGAGCTTTATGCTTGTTCATTTGTTCAGCTGTATAGTAGTGAGTCCTTTGTGTATAGCACCTGCAATTATAAAGTATAGCATAGATACTGTGCAGTGTGTTGTGATCATCAAAATCAAGAATCAACACTGGGTGCATTTTTATGCGTACAAAGGCAAGGAGAGTGTTTCGTCACTTGTAACAATAAAGATAAAAAGAACAATGTTATGAGCGAGATGCCCTTTGTACAAAACATTAATATTTCACAAAAAATCAAGATTTTTAACATACAAATCCATTAAAAAAATGTGGCACCTAACAAATTCAAATAAACAGAGAACATATACATAGAATTGAAGAGACGTCTAATTGAGATTTAAAAGTATAACCTATAATGTTCTGTCCTTATTCCATCTCCCACTACTAGTTCAGTTCATTATTTTGGTTGTTGGCTAGCTACCATGGAATTGTCCAATTTTTCAACAAAGTTATGGATATGGAGATCTGCTTCATGGATTACCCATTTTTGATGTATAAACAAGACAGATTAATCTGGTGATAAATCCTTCTGCCATTTTAGAGTTTTTCCTTGTTTCTCATCATAACGGGTCCAGTCTTGGAGAGCTGGAGCACATCTCCATTTCACGAGAAATATGTTAGAAAATTTTATAATTTCACAAGCAACAAACAAACCAGTAAGCTCAACTGATAGAGAGAGCCAAAAAGAATTAGAAATGTAAGAATAATTTACCCAGCGATGTCTTTTGTAAATTATGTTACTTATGTCATATGTGCATTGTTGCTACCCTTCACTTTTCACATATTCTTGTGTTCCTTCAAGAATTCTCACGAGTTGGACATCTTATTATCTTTTATATGGTGCACTGTAAATATTGATTTATGACTCCTTTACTGCTTTCCCTCTTGAAACCCAAGTCTTTGACATTATTTAAACCAGCCTATTAGCACATGAGCTGCAAAATGTTCCTTTAAACTTTCTAAAAGCCTTCCTGTGCTGGTCCCAATGCGTATTAATTATCATTAATTTCCATAAGAAAAAAAAAACATGTGCATTTCATGGGTTGCATGATGAGTCTACATGGCCGGAACTCCAACTCTCTAGTTATAATAGTAATGACATGTGGCTTGTATTTTCTTTATTTGATATTTACTGATCTCTACTCCTGTGCTTGATGTCTGCTAAGGGTTTATTTTTGGTTTTTGTAGTGATCGCAGCATAACACTGTACGATCTGCGCATGTCATCACCTGCTAGGAAAGTAATCATGAGGGTAAGAACCACTTCTGTGCAGTCAACTTATCATCTTTATTGTACTCACATGCTACCAAAATTTAGAAGTAAGGTCCAATGATTCAAATTAAATTATTCATAGTTTAATTAAATTGGCTTTCAATTAGGAGGGAAGAATAACAAAGTTCTAGTATTATTTCCACAACTAAATGGAAAAACAACAGATGGATTTTTTAAGAGTTGAACTGTGTTACTTCTGTTTGCGCTCTATTTCCAAACATAGACTTACCATGATTTGCCTTTAGTCTGAGATGGGCCGTAAGTTTTTTCGTAAAAACAGGTATATTAAGATGAGCATATGGGAATCTTACCCGTTACGCTAATGATGAACTCTGTAAAAGGTAATTACTATATTATTTGAGATTGGTGGACATATGGGACACACCCTGTCAGAATATTATAAGGTCTCAAGTGGGACTGTGGGAATCTTTTCTTTTGCTCCCACTGCTCTATTGTAGTTCTGTATGTTTCCTTTTTTTAATTTTTAATTTCTGATTGAAACCTTGTTGTATCCCATTAAAGTTTGAAACAATTGATATTTTTTCCGGACAAGGGTTCACTACACTAGCAAGTTACTGCATCTCTTTCCTTAAAGCTCTTTTGTATATGTTTTAGTGCATGAGCTGGTGGCCTTGTCATTCTGTGGTTGTACTCCTTCAGTTTGACCGCTTATGGACCATGTAACTTGTAGTTTTAGATACTAGTTGATGGGCTGTTGGTCAACTTCCCAGATCAAGATATATGGAGTTATAGGAGAAACGTAAACAATAATTGGGTTTACAAGAAAGTAGGTGAATATCTATCAGTCCCAAATTTTTATGGTACAGGCCATACCTTATTGTATAGGCTCCTAGTAACAGCTTTTATTATTGAATGTTTAGGATTTATCTTGCATTTATCTTGTTACTTATCTGCATGCATTGTATCATTTTTATTAGGTGAACTTAGTTTGTATATTTTTTTGCGCAGACAAAAACTAATGCAATATCCTGGAACCCGATGGAGCCAATGAACTTCACAGCTGTAAGTATCACCAATTTCTGTAGATAATTTCTGTTCTACATTAGCTATTTTTTGTGGCCTTCTCTTATTATTATTTTTCTAAGAAAGCAAGATAGATGATGGTTCGGAGTTAAATATTGGTTTCCTCAGTATATTTAAGTTGCATTTTGTAATTATCCTCTCGTTTTGTTGCTTGGCCTGGTTCTTGTTTTACTTTTTAATATTCCAATTAAATTTAATAGTTAAAGTAACTTTTTTAACTTCAGTTTTTGACATCACTCGAACCATCAATACTCATCTCTTTGGTGCTTTAGGCAAATGAAGATTGCAACTGTTATAGCTATGATGCTAGAAAACTGGATGAAGCTAAGCGCGTGCATTCAGATCATGTCTCTGCAGTGTATGTAACATGGTCCAATATATACAAGTTTAGCACTATACAGTGTTTCTCTTTGTGTATGATTCTAAATATGTTTTTGCATCAATAATTCTGATTTCAGGATGGATATTGATTTTTCTCCAACTGGTCGTGAATTTGTGACCGGATCGTATGATAGAACAGTAAGTTGTATTCCTTGTCATGGCTGGTGCATACGGTCATATGAATATCTAACAGATATATGATCTGTTAAAAAAATTTGAACTTCTCATTTGTAGGTGAGGATTTTCCAATATAATGGAGATCATAGCAGGGAAGTTTACCATACAAAGAGAATGCAAAGGTATTTAATTCTATTTGCTTTTAATAACCTAGACTATTAGTTTTGTTATTGATCATTCTTTCACGAAACATGTCAATCTGGAAATTTTATCTATATTTAATCCTAATGATATTTTCTAGATTTCTAATTTAATGTTTTTTTTTGGTTTTCTTACTCCCTGGATGTCATCCTGATCTATGCAGGGTATTCTGCGTCAAGTACAGTTGTGATGGGACTTACCTTATTTCTGGAAGTGATGATACAAATCTTAGATTATGGAAAGCTAAAGCTTCAGAACAGTTGGGAGTTGTAAGTATCTCTTTCTGTATCAGTTGCAAATTCATTCGACAACACATGCATACTGGTTTATATGCTTTAATTCTCTCATTTTCCTTGATAAATATAGCCACGTTTTCGCTGGGGAAATGCAGTCTCAAGACTAAGGGAATTCAATCTCAATAGTAATAAGCATTTTAGTCCGAGCATATTGGCATATCATTACTATCTGTTGCAAGCCAAGATGAATGCGGAAAATTCAGTTGGATAGAACTAAGTTGGATTTATATTTCAGAGAAATCATAAACAACTATGATTAACAATGATGGGTAGTGTTACCAGGTTTTTGGTACGTTTTGGTTGGTGGTACGGGTATGGGGTTGTGGTACGCTATATGGAGGGGGTAGGCTGAGTTGGGGCACTCATTTGAGTAATATATATATACATGTGTATGTGTGTGCGTAGAGATAGAGACAAAGGGAAAATTCGACTATAAATACATTAGTCACTTGCATTCACAAATATAATCAAATCGAAATCTGTAAAGAATTAAGGAGTATTTAAAGAGCAGATTAATAAATAAATGTATTCATTTTGAAGAGATAGAAAAAACCGTATGTGGATCGCTAGTTAAGAGATCTAGATTGTGAACCCACTATAAAAGGCGAATCCGGATTGTGGGTCCCGGGGGGGGGGGGGGGGGGGGGGGGGGGGGAATCTGGTAATACTGGATTGGACAAAGCAAAGGTTTTATTAGTAGTAGTACTAGCAATGGTAGCAGCTGACTGTGCAGATTCTGAAATAGTGGAGACAACCTATGATGCTCTTTGAAAAACAACTTCTGTTTATCTCTAATCTCTGTTTACTTGCCTTCTATATTTGACAACATAACCACTCGGTATAACTTAAAAAAAAAAAACTAAACCTCCAGTGTTTAGTTTATTATGTAATAGATTTTCATGTTTATCTTATCCCTCGAGTTTTTGCGTAGGTACTTTGCTTTAACATGTCTGCAAAACCTAGGACAAATACTTTCCAATAGATCTGGACCTTTTGATTTTGTCCTTAATTTTAGTATCTGCTGATGATTAGTTACCTGTTTGCCATGCAGCTTCTTCCAAGGGAACGCAGGAAGCTCGAATATATGGATGCTGTGAAGGAACGGTACAAACACCTTCCAGAGGTGAAGCGTATTGTCAGGTTGGTATCAAATCATTGTTTGTTCATCTACAAGCTATTTTACGGCACAGATAATCTAAAATGATCAAGAGATGCACAGAACTTTTTGTAAAAAAGTGTTGGTATTGTGAAGTAGATATTCATGAGGTTTTTCCCGATATTCCACTAATTTCCAGTGCATGCTGTTGCTATTGGAAGAGGATGGCATGTGCAAGCACGTCAAATGCTTTCACAAATTTAGTAGCATGTTAATTTAAACACCCAGCCGGCCTTAAAACAGACAAAGTGGGTGATGCTTGTTTCATAATAATGGAGTTACTACATAATGTATAAGCACATACATTATTCATTGTAACTCTATATTTGTCAGTCCTAGATTTATTTGTGCATGCACTGGACATTCATTTTAGAAGCAATTTCATCAGTCAACCATTTTTAGTTGTGCTTAATTATGTTCACTGATGCCCTATGCGAAGTCAGGGGGTTGAAATATGTGCACATATTCATTAGTATGAAAAAGAAAAAGAAAAAAAAAAGCTTCAGACACTCTAATCGGTGTTAAAATATAGTATAGATGATATTGAAATATTCAGTACCTATGTAATGCAAAGTGCTCTTGGTTTTAGTAAAAAAAAAGCAACTTTTGTTTTCTAATTATGTTTGATTCTACAGGCATAGGCATGTGCCTAAACCAATATACAAGGCAACTGAGTTGAGACGTGCAATGACTGACAAAGAGAAGAGGAAATCTGCAAAGAGGAAAGCTCACAGCGCTCCAGGCAGCATAAAAGAGAAGCCATACAGACAGAGAAGAATTATCAAAGAAGAAGAATGATCTCTCAAAGCCTTAAAGATAAAAACACAAAAATATCTAAAATCCGAATTATGTTGCAGGTGGATTACTTGCAAAGAAGGGAATGGAGTGCTGGTCTTCTTGGTGATCATCTCCTTTCTTATGAGAAGCAAAAGCAAAACTGTATCCCGAGCTTATAAGTCTCTAAATTTTGATCTGTTACTCATTAGTTTATTATTGATCATTTAAAGTGTACCTATCACAAAGTTTTGTATTGACTTAAATAGCCCACCCATATGTTGTACTAAGGTAGTGTTTGGCCCAGCTTAAAATTAGCTTAACTTCTCCTTTAGAAGGAGAAGCTGGGCCAAACGTATATTTTGATAAGTTCTACAAAAAGAGAAGTAGCTTTTTTTTATGAAGAAAAAGGAGCTCTAAAAGAAGCCCTCCAGATCTACTTGTAGCTTCTAGCTTCTAGATCAAAACCAACAAAGAAAAAAACAGATCAAAACCCAACTCTCCCCTTCTTCTTCCTCCATCGTCAACAGATCAGAACCCAAATCTCCCCTTCTTCTTCCTCCATCGTCAACAGATCAAAACCCAAATCTCCCCTTCTTCCTCCATCGTCAACAGATCAGAACCCAACCCGCCGATCGCCTCGCTCCTTCCCCTCACCATTGCCCCCGCCTTCGCTCGTCTTCCGCTCGTCGCGTCGCCTCGCCCGCCATCCGAGCACCGTCGACGTCGCCACCATCTTCATCTCATCACCCCAAACCGAATCAAACCGATCGCCTCGCATTTCCCGTCGTCTTCCTCTCATGATGGTGGAGATTAGGGTTTAGGTGAAGATGACATCGGGATTTGGTGAAGATGGTGGAGATTAGGGATTAGGGATTAGGGATTTGGTGAAGATGATGTATAAAAGTAGCTTTTAATTGATATATGCCAAACAACTTCTAGCTTAAAAGTAGCTTTAAAGTTATAAAAAAAAAGCTGACTATCCAAACAGCTCCAGCTTTTAATTTCAAAGTTGTACTTTCTAGCTTCTCCTTCTGAAGTAGCTTTAAAGCTAAAAAAAGCTAGGCCAACTAACTATAATTTTATGAATTGACTGCCCCAGTATAAGTGTTGAATGCCTCTTGCTAAATTTCCATCCTCAAATTTCAGTATTCTTTTGTAATGCCTTTCTGGTGGAAGTAGTACATTGTGTATTTGCCCCAAAAAAGCAGCCTGTCTCTTTACTAGTGGGGCATCTCCCTTGTTTAACATCTGAGCAGTGGGAATTATGTTGTAATTTATCTGCTTAAAAGAGGTGTAGGGATGACAGTAATTATTCCTTTTGTTACTTTTGACTGTTGTAAGTGTTGTAACATGAGAACAAATTCGGTGGGGTTATTGCAGAAATCAAAGAAAAGAATAACAGTTGTTTCTCCCAAAGCTGAACTAGCTAGTCCATACCGTGATTTTATATGCCGAATACTTTAGCAAAATTATTCGGTTCTATACAGACACAGGAAAAAATTACATGGATATTGCGTATTGTGGTCTTGCATTTTCATACAAACCTGCCTCCAATTCAAAAACCCATTTTCAAACCAATCTGCCCTAATTTGAAACCCTGCAACATTTTGGTATGTTTTATGCCTAAAACATGTTTTGAGTGTGAGCTATGTCCTCAGAATGATTTCAACAAAGAGAGGATATAGTTGGCTGCGAAGTAGGAAATGCTTATAGCCAACTGGATGCTATGTGCATTTGTAGCTTGTAAGCATAAGCATTAACGAACAATTTCTTTTAGTAGTTTGCATCATTCTTGCCTTTCTCTTTGCCCTTCTCTCGGCTAACCTTGTATTCATCTATCCAGGGCCGGTCCTGACTTCCCGGAGGCCCAAGGCGAACTCACGAAATGGGGTTCCCATACACTAAAAAAAATATATGCATACAAAAAATTTGCATATGCAAAATATATACATTTATTTTAAATCACTCAAATTTAAAATCTCAAATTCAATTCAAGTCTTCAAGTCTAAACTCAAATATTTTTTTTTTAAAAACTAAAGGCTCAAATAATTATTTTTGGGGCCTCTAATAACAGCATTTTTCTTTTACGCACAAAATAGGTGTCTATATTTACAAGGAAATTACAAATTTAGGGCTACTAAAATCGCAAAAACGCTGGGGGCTTGAGGCAGCCGCCTCACCTGCCTCAAGGGTAGGGCCGGCCCCTGCATCTATCACACACAAATCGTTGAGACCGGTAGTTTCAAGTCTATTTCATCTTTGCATATTTTTGCAAGGGAAGAAATGCTTACTTTTCATTTGTTGAACAAAACTACAATTTACAGAGCACCTACGATACAACAATGAGAGACACACCACGGTTTTGAACCATCCAAATTTGCGATGTAAGTCTTGTCTCATGAAGAGGTACATATCAATTCGATGCTACTAGAGCAATTTAGTCATTTAACAACAATACTGTAGAACATTATCAAGCGACAACCAGGTCATACGACATGGTCCAAGTGGCAGACTACTCAAGATCAGCCAGGTGCCACATCAGCGGTTGAAGCTGTGACGACTAGCTCCATTTTATCTCCTCTTTGTAACCCTGAAACTCGATTGAGAAGACTTCAGACGCTAACAATTTTCTCGAGAATTTGACTTTCGAACCTAGTCAAATGTTTCAAGTCTCTGATTCTCAAGCTAACTCAGATTGTTCTCTTCTTTTTGTCGCTCTGACTTGGAAACATACCTTAATCTAATGAACTCTTCTGTATATATATATTATATATATATATAACTTATAATCTACAATTTAAGAAGAGAACATGTAAAGATTTTAGCAAACATTCAAATGAACTAGACGAACAACACGTTGCGTCATGTTCAGTTCATCTCTGCTGAATAAAATAAAGACAAGTAGTAGATTAATATTTAGGTTGACCTTAATTACGTACATTAATGATTAAAATAATATTCAGTTGTTCTAACCGTTAGATGATTTTTATGTAGTAGTTGTAACTTTGTCTGATCTAGGGTTCATGTAGCTGTCTCTAAAATTTGGAGTTATAAAGTCGGTCGCAATTCTGTCAAGCACGGTTTAATTCAAAATTTTAAGGTCTATCGTATAAATTTTGTTTCACCGATAATCTGATATCTTTGATATTAAACCGAACAACTGTACTACCTTTAATTTCTATTTCTACTACATTTTTGTTCCCTGAAATGAACATGGTCTTCACTTCTAAACTTTTATATCATTTCATTTCATGTTTCTGTTTACCTAAAACCAAGTACAATAATTACATACAAGCTGTCTGATTTCAGAAAGAAGAGAGAAAAAAAAAAAAAAAAAAAACTTATAAAGCAATCTGATAACTTAAATCCTATCATGTACTCGATTCTTTTATTTGATAAAGTTCATTTCATTAACAGTTCAATAAAAGCCAGACTCAATTATTCAAGTCATTTCATTCGGTCTGATCCAAATTCTGGCCAACAAAACTAATGTCGACGTTTTTACCCCAACGTTTCTGTCAGCTAACTAAAAATTTCATTATCGTTGAAGTCATTAACAAAAAAACTGATGCTAGATTGATTCGGTCTTTGACTGCACCAACATAAGAAACTCATTGTAGAGGTCGAAGGTTAATTGTATCTGAAACCAATAAACTGGCTTACGTGTACTGGTTAGTAAGTTCTCGTCATGACATTCTCAGTGCCGGCCTTGAGTTTCCGGGGGCCCAAGACGAAAAGCCCAAATAATTATTTTTAGGGTTCTTAATTACAATATTTTTTTACGCGCAAAATACGTACCTATATTTATAAGGAAAATATAAATTTAGGACCCCTAAAATTGTAAAAAATTTGGAACCCTGATGTGGCTGCCTCACCGGCCTCAGGGTGGGGGCTGGCCCCGGACATTCTTTAAATCATTTCCTTTTGCTCAGTGGAAAGTGACTTGATCATCACACTCCTGACTTATTTTCAGAGTGTTGAATTCGGAGCCTGACAAATCTTAACGTCAATACTTCATCTTACATCGATTACTTCGATTTACTGGGAATTGGCGTTTGGTTGGCTCCGACCGGTGACCGAAGTGTTAGGATTGTGTCTTGAATATTCGTTGTTCGGATTAAAAGAAGGTAATATGAAGTACGGAGGTCGAAGCGTCGAAGTGAGTAGAAGGAGAAACAACAACAGTAGGGTGCAGGCTAGTTGCGGTCGACCGATCTTGGTTACAGTCGACCGCACCCCCCCCCCCCCCCCCCCGCGCGACCGCAGCACCCGACCGCTCGTTGTACATGGATTGTCCGAGAGAGGTACGGTCGACCGGTCTTGTTGGACGGTCGACCGACCGCGGCGCTGAATCTGTTTTGGGCCCTGATTTGTTAGGTCGCTTTAGCTCAATCTTCAACTCCAAGTTAGATCGTGCGGCTCCTATTCAGTTACTTACTTTTCAAGTTTTTTCGGACGACTAAGGATCAAGATTAGACCTGGGTTTTCTCTCTATTCTTCAATATATATTGTAAACTCCTCCAATATGAGAGGTAGTACTTCTTAGATTATTTTCTCCATTGCAAAGAGAGGCTCAAGCGAGAGGTAGTTCTTGGTGAGTGAGTTTAATTCCTTGTATTGAGTGAATCAATAACTCCTTGTAATCTCTTCTAGTTGAATATCAGATCTCCCTATATTTTCCCCCCGATTAAGCAAAAGCTAACTGGATAAGTCATCGGTGTGTTTGTGTTAGTTTGGTGGATCTACTTGCTTTCTCAATTTATTCGTCTCATCTACTTTGACTTCCTCATTGCTCTATTAGTTCCGTTGCGACAACGAGCGTTGGTTGACTCCCCAATCCCAATAACTGGTATCAGAGCTTCAGGTTGCCGAGTTCCTTTGTTAAGATGACAGGTCATAGTATTTTGAAGATCAAGCAGTTCGATGGAAAGATCAATTTCAATTTTTGGAAGACTGACATA
Source organism: Hemerocallis citrina (assembly GCA_017893485.1). Taxonomy (NCBI): domain Eukaryota; kingdom Viridiplantae; phylum Streptophyta; class Magnoliopsida; order Asparagales; family Asphodelaceae; genus Hemerocallis; species Hemerocallis citrina. The sequence goes on from CM030358.1 coordinate 55,369,100, forward strand.
TATAATGTTCTTGGTCAAGAACGGTTTCAGTTAGCCGTTTAGAAGAAAGAAAAGCCAACTGATATGAAGGATGACGGTTGGGAAGATATCCGTGAAAGAGCTATAAGTCTGATCCGACTATCCTTGGCAGACGAGGTCAAGTGCAGATTTCTTGCAGAGACTGATGCGGCGAGTTTGTGGGAAAAACTCATAGCTGACTACTCCGGTTCGTCGTTATTAGATCGGATGCATTGGAAGAGGAAGTTGTTCCGTTTATATATGAAGGAAGGTACCGATCTCCAGGACCACATTACAGAGTTCAATAAGGTATTATCTAAACTTAAGACGATCAACGCAGATGTATGTGAGGAAGATAAAGCTTTCAACCTGATATATTTATTGCCGGATTCGTACGAGCCTTTGATCACTACCATGCTACACGATAGATCTGTCAATGAGAGTATTTCGGTAAATGGTGTAATCAAAGCATTGAAGGAAAATCAACTTAGGAATCATCGTCTATTCCTACAAGTTGTCTAGCAGTGGATGGTCCTTCGGGGGGAAGACAAAGTGCTTTGCAAAAGGATTCAATCAGTTGTCGATATTGCAAGAGGCCAGGGCATATCAAGAAAGACTGTTGAAAATTGCAGTATCAGGAGAGCGCAAAGAACGGGAGTTCAGCCACTAATATGGTTAGTGCCTTTGATTCAGGTGGTTCGTGTCTTCTTGTTTCAAATTCTTTAGAAGTGGATTCTAGTTGGTTTCTTGACTCAGGGAGTTCTTCTCATATTTTCTCCGAGAGGGAGTTGTTTTCTACTTATAAGTCGACTACAGGGCGTTGTGTGACAACGGAAACTGGAGAGATTTGTGAAGTAGTGGGTGAGGGGACAGTTGAGTTGAAGATACCAGGTCTAAATATGTTCACTTTAAGGGATGCTTTGCACATTCCTCTGCTGAAACGGAATTTAATTTCCTTGGAAACTCTTGATGCACGGGGCTACAGGTACACAGCTCGATGTGGAGTTCTGTCTGTTTTTCAAGGTCGTCGTAAGGTGATTAGAAGTATGAGAATTGTTGGGCCAAGCCAAAACAATCTCTACAAGCTTTGGGGAATCCGAAATACTTGCGCAAGTGTTGTTCCTTTTCCCATTACTCCCGCAAGTTCAGCTAGTTTGCTGCAACTAGATTTATCGAGACGAGACCACGACATTCGAATATCGTCGAAAGGTGGAGAAAGCCTAAGGGTAGGTAAAGTTCGTGCGGAGTTTGGCAACTTCGTAAGTACATCTACGGAGGTGTATCCTTAAAGGGGTATACTGGATTTGGTGAGATTGGGTAGAGATCAGTTCAACTGGAAAAAGAAGCTATTGTTCTAAGTTTTCTTTGCAAGTGGAATTTGTTTTGGAGATGAGTAGTTTATCATGTGATAGCACTCATATGCAATCCAAGGTGGAGTTTGTTAGGATTGTGTCTTGAATACTCGTTGTTCCGATTAAAAGAAGGTAATATGAAGTACGGAGGTCGAAGCATCGAAGTGAGTAGAAGGAGAAACAGCAACAGTAGGGTGCAGGCTAGTTGTGGTTGACCGGTCTTGGTGATAGTCGACTGCACCCCCGACCGCTCGTTGTACATGGATTGTCCGAGAGAGGTACAGTCGACCGGTCCTGTTGGACGGTCGACCGACCGCGGCGCTGAATCTGTTTTGGGCCCCGATTTGTTAGGTCACTTTAGCCCGATCTTCAACTCCAAGTTAGATCGTGCGGCTCCTATTCAATTACTTCTTTTCTAGGTTTTATCGAACGACTGAGAATCAAGATTAGACATAGGTTTTCTCTCTATTCTTCTATATATATTGTAAACTCCTCCAATATGAGAGGTAGTACTTCATAGATTATTTTCTCCATTGCAAAAAGAGGCTCGAGAGAGAGAGAGAGAGTTTTTGGTGAGTGAGTTTAATTCCTTGTATTGAGTGAATCAATAACTCCTTGTAATCTCTTCTAGTTAAATATCAGATCTCCCTATATTTCTTCCCGGATTAAGCAAAAGCTAACCGGGGTAAGTCATCGGTTTGTGTTAGTTTGGTGGATCTACTTGCTTTTTCAATTTATTCATCTCGTCTACATCGACTTTCTCATTGCTTTATTAGTTCCGTTGCGACAACGGACGTTGGTTGACGCTCCAATCCCAACACAGGTGGGAGTTGATGGACTTGTTTAAAGCTTGGATGAAGATGATGGGTGGGTGGGCCCACATGGTGGCTGTTGCTATCATGAGATTGTCTTCAGATTTCAAATTCAAAATTTTATTTTGCTTCAATTTTTTTTTTGGGGGGATGGAAAGCTTGAATCAAGACCTATTTAGGTCAGACTGGGAGGATGTTTCATTGTGAGCTTCAACCACATACTAAAATGTGCAAAATGAGCATTTCAAACTGCAAATGGTTTATTTGCCAGGGATGATCATCGATTGGTCGATGTTAATGCAACAAAGTGGGATAGGAATCTAAATCGAGTCAAATTGATTGATGTCGGTGCAATTAAGGGAGCCATAGGTACTAAGTCGGGGCTATCTGATTGGCTATTGGTGCAATCAAGGAGGCTAGGGCGCCATGTCGGGTTGATGTTGGTGAAGCTAGGGATGCTCGGGCACTAAATCAAGTTAAATAGATCAATGTTGGTGAAGCCAAGGAAGGATGAGGCACTAAATTGAGGCAATTTTGATCAATGACAGTTCAACCAAGGAAAAGTATAGCATTATGTCGGGCCGAATTGATAGATCATAATGATTTATTTGTAAAGCTTGATCGACTCATTCTGTAATTTGTGTATAAAATTGTTGGCATATGATCAAGGCAGATTTATTATCATGTTTTTGAGGGTCAGGCTTGTAACATTGTATCAAACTTGTTTGCTTCCCTTTCTGGGAATTGTATCGTTAAGTACCTTTAAATGAAATGTCGGGTTTTCATCGATTACTTCTCGCTCTAATTAATCATATTCCAGTTATTTTCACTATCAAATTTACACCTACCATATCATTTTTATTCAATAAAAGTTCATTTCGATCTACTCCTGCTTCTGAACCTAGTTTTAGTAGACTAAATTTAGGTCTAAAGACAAACTTTTTGACAATCAGAAAAAAAAAATGAATTACAAACTACCAAATAGAGACACCCTAAACTCACACCGTAAGCATTCGCTTCAACTAATCTCACCAAAGAAAGTGTGATACCTTGTGGTGAAGTATATTCTCTTCTCAGTATGATCGAGCCAAAACATCCCCACCCAAAAGGCATCAACCACAAAACGTTTGCACAAAATCTCACATTCATTTGTCTTCCTTGGTTACATCCCATCAATAGACAGTCACACAAAAGCTAACAAATAGACAAATAGCTTTCACACAAAAGCTAAGTAATATCAACAATAGTTAACACTGCTCACCCTTTTATGTATAAAAGAGTAGACATAAACACTCACACAAGCAATGACTATAGACAAGAATAGTAGACCTTCTTCTCTCCTTTTTGAGAGATAAGGCATGCTGTAGGGGTAGCCTACTGTCAAGCTTCCATAGAATTCAAAAGAAGCTAATATTAATATAGGAAAATTTTATTTTAATAACCCAAACAAAATGAATACACTTGAAAAATTAACATTACACTCTAGCTTCTAAATGTCAATTGATATCATAGTTCCGAGACCAGGCTAAGATCGTAGCTCAAAGTTTTAGCTCAGATGGTAAAATCGTTGGGATAGATAAAGTGATAGTGATAGTTCTTTATGGGGACTAAAAAAAGTTGTATAGTTTCATCTTAACATGTTGAGGGTTGAAACTTGTCTTGGTCAGTTACTAGTCTGAATTCGCTTCTCAAAATAAATTCACCGCGGTGTTTTTTTTTTAAAATCCACATTTAAATTGCATAGCAGCATGAGTTGCTCTGATACCATGTGAAAGTTCCTGTCACTAAACTAAAATTTCGAAGTTGTAGAAGGGTTAAGAGAAATTGCACTTGTATTCTAATAAATATGTTTCTTTTCAAAATTTGGCAAGTAAGGAATATATATCTCATAGACAAAAATCTATAGATATTTCACCAAAAATTTCCCCAATTTTTTTTTTTTTTGCTTTTATAACCGATTCATGAACTTTTCTGTAGACTGTCAGTCTACAGTTGATCTATTAACAGGAAACAACTAAATAATTGGTAGTAAGACATGTTTATCCACTTCGATGTAAGGTCTCAGTAATGAAATCAAAGATCAATTCAATCACCTTTTTGTGAACTAAAAGATGAAAACAAGAACAGATCAAATCCTAAAGAACAGACAATTGATGCAAAACACAGTAGAAGAAGAGGTATTTGTCACTGTTTTCATATTTATGCATCATTTTGAAATACTTTTAAAAAATGCATGTTTCCGAGGTTATACTGGAAGCAACTAATAGAAAACAGAAATAACTAGTTATAAAAGGCATGAAAGAACTAAATTAGATATTTGCTACAAAGTGTAAGTTGGATTGCAGTTTTTTAACCATACTGATATAAGAGTAATGCCTGTAGATTAAATTTAGAAGGAGGCAATAGACCTTGAAAATTGATAAAGCATTTTAGGGGAGAGTAATCATTCCTAGTATAGTAACAACAAACCCAAAAGGTAATAAGTTTTGGAAAAAGAAAGAAAATTACTGAGACATTATTCCTAAGAAACCAATCAAGCAAAAACAAAGGGGATCGCTGTTCCCCATTGTACTTGTCCCATACTCATTGAGCACCCTTGATGATTAAACCCCCCATTACCAAAAATCCCTTCTACTATGCTCACCAACCAAAAGAGTACTCATAAATGGCATCCCAAATCAAAACCTAAAAAGTTGGAAGAAAACAAATTTTCCTTCTTCTTACCCTACTATAATAATTTCAAATATCACCCCCTAAATTGGTCCTCTATCCCTATTTTGGAACCTATTATCTCTTATAATTGTGGATTTCAATGTTCAAGACTCATTATTGCATCGCGTTAAAAATTTGCCTACTGGTACGTCTACCATTACCAATATAAGAACCATGCTTGAAACATATTTGGTTCCGCAAGTAGAATGCACTCAAAACTTTTTCTAAATTCACATAATTGTATACCCCTAAATTCATGTAAATGAATAACATATCACAATTTTAGAGTTTGATTAATATAACATGTGTAACAAATAGGGGAACAAACTATATGAAAATTCAAAAACAACCATACACACACAATTTGCAACTTAATAGAAAAGAGAGAAATTTAGTTTCACAATAGGCATGCACCAAAGGAGAATTCACACCTTTAGTTTCATGGAGAATCATCATCACTAACCTCCAACGCTTTAGCACTCCTCTTAGCCCTACAATTACAAAGCAAATACGCGAACAAACCACCACCACTACTAGTACTACTACTCCCACCACTCCCCCCTCTAGGCAATAACGTCGGTGGCAGCACGTTGATCACCGGACTAATCCTCGTCCCGTTATTATAACTACCACTATTCCCATACAAATACGCTCCGCTCTGCCTACTCCCCGAATAATAGTAACAGCTCCTTGCATCCTTCTTCCTCATCATCCAGTTCTTCCACTGGCTCTGATTCTGATTCTGGTTTGACTTTGACTTTTGGTTTAAATTTGGATTCGGATTTGGATACAGATATGAGCCCGTGGACTTGCTCCTAGGGAACGACCCTACAGACCCCAGGTCCAACCCGGACGACACGGTGGAGCTGGTCGTCCCTACGCTGCTGCTACGACCGATGTTCAAGACCTGCGACGACAATGACAAGGACGAGGATGGTTTATTGATTTTGTGGGGCTGTTGAGATGGTGGTGGTAGCGAGGAGAGGGGAAGGAGCCTGCCATGGGAGAAGAGATGGTCGGCGGGGGACTCGTCCAAGGAGATATCACAACTTACGCTGAAGTCAAATTCTACGTCGGAAGTGGAGGCTCTTCCGGGTTGTGCATGGACGACTTCGTCCACGTCGTGGGAGAAGGAGAGTCTTGGGCTTAATGTTGTCATTGCTGCCATGATCAGCAACTTGTAGGAACTTGTAAGAAATGATGTAGGTAGCAGAGTTTTGGTAGAGAGCAAGTCGTGCTCACAATTAGGCTTTCAACAACAAGAAGGTTGGCGTGCAGGGATGTATATCAGTTTTTTTTTTTGGCACGTGCAGCACGAGTGCAGTTTTGTGCAGTTGTAGGCGAATAATGCGTATGGTGTTTCATATATCTAGTTCAGTATCAAAATTAGGTACAAGTAATTCAAGGTCAGATATCCAAGCAGTTTTTGTAGGGGCTTATAAGATGTTATTTAGCCAATTTATTCGTAGAAAAGTTTTCGGAGCGAGAGCGCACGGTACATACCAACTAAAAGTAGGTTGTAGTGCGCCGTCACTTTGATAGGATAAACGGAGAGCTAAACGTCGTCGTCAATCTGTAGTGTTACATGTGTATTATACATATTAGTTTGTAGTGTTACATGTGTATTATACATATTAGTTTGATGACTATTATTGTGCCATGACCTAACTACAAGCGATCCCCAATTTCCTGCGAAGGAAAACAAGAATTAAGTACATGTGCTAATCATCTCATCTCTTGCAATGCGAGAGATAGCTTTAAAACTTGGCTGCAAACTACAGTGATCAGGGGCGAAGCCAGAGATTTTTTACCAGGAGGGCCAAGGTAAAATTCTATGATTACATGTAAAAATATAGAGATTTTTTCATAATTTTTAGGGGGCCAAGCAATAAAACTTAGTTTTCATGGGGGTTAAATGATAATTTTTTTGAAGGGTTTATAAAATTTTCAATAGTGTGAAGGGGGTTTTTGAAAATTTCGGAGGGGCCCGGGCCCTCACTAAGCTCCGCCACTGACAGTGATCCTAACGAATTTTGTAGTTTTTTTCTTCTTAGTGGTTCAAAATTTATCTGTTAATGTTGTTAATGTTGCCGGCCAATCTATTCAATGGCAGTACTTGTAAGGAACTACTATACAAGAAAGTCATTGTGCTAGCCAACATATTATTATATTAGGGTTTTAATAATAAAACACAAAGAAAGCTATCAAATGGCTCTCATTCAATAAGGTTGAAATCAAATGGTCCAGATCTAATCTTACAAAACAAATTTTTCCGCCCAAAGGTTTCCCCCCAAAACTCAAATTCAAATCCCCCAAAACAACTCATTTATTTATTTATTTATTTATTACTCTCTCTCTCCCTCTCATTCTCGCTCTATTTACTTAGAAATTTATATTTTCAGATTTCAGGTTTGTAAATTTTCATATTTTTATTGCTCATGTTACATTGAAAATAGCAAAAATCACATCAACAGTTAAATTTCATCATTTTCCACACTCAAAGTTCTAAGAAATTGGATTTTACACCCCCATTTATAATTATTTTTCAACATATACTAATGGAAACATAGACTTTTATTTACAACTAATTATTGTTTTACTATTCAAACTCGAGCTACATAATTGTTGTTTTATTGTGTACAAGTCTTTCATATGTTGTATCATTCCGAAGACAAGCCGTAGGCACCCACGGGCAAATCTAGTTCCATATAAACTTGGAAGTTGCAGCCTGGAATTAACGATGACATTGTGTTGAAGAACACTAGTCAAAGCAGTGCAAAAACTTATCTACTCTATTGTTAATTTCCATTAAGTTAGCATGATTACATACTGTCTGAAAGCGAGATGTCCATTGAACTTCATTAACTATTCTTCCGCCAAAATATATATATATATATAGCCTTCAACATATATATATATCTATATATAAATCCCAAGATTTGGTTTAGTTGAACCTAATCAGGTTTTCATAGTATTTACTCGTTAGCAAAGAAATGATAGTAGATTAGATTAGGAATAAATTGTGTCACTTATCTTAGCCTGGTTTTACAACTTACAAATGGCTATTTTTTGTTGAGCTCAATGCCATGGTTGTGGATCACTTGTTTTGTTATCTATTTACATTGTTTATCATTTGCATATTTTTCTTCATCAAGTGTTTGGGCTAAAAACATTAACTATTCTCCAGCAATGCAAGCTATCTATCAAAGCAGTAACAAGCAACTACTTATATTTGCAACAATTAGTAAATGTAATTCATATGCAAAACTTCACTCATCGACAACTTCTTTCATTACCAATTTCAACTACTAATGCAGCAAAATATCTCGGTTGTAATTGCAGCTCCAACTGCTGCAATTGGAACTATAAGCCTATAACAAATTTGGTTGCAGCTCCATTTATGCAATATGAGAAGAGAAAACGACGGAATGGAAAAGAGAAAATAAAGAAGAAAAATATCACATCCCTCTTTCTTCCTAACCCCACTATTGTATAGTTGGATGCAGTCGACCCTCTTCAACTGCATCCAACTACATAAAAACAACCCTGAATAGGGCTTTGGCAATTGCAACACATCAAACAAAACAGCCTACTCTGCTCTACTTACGATTACATGACATTTGCAACAAAACTGTAGTCCCTAAATCAAACTACACAAATTCTTAGCATAAGACACAGAAAACTAATTAAATGACATGAAAAATATTCAGTTGACCAGTACGATAGAGACCATTTCAAATATTGATTGACCTCCGAATACTTGACAGTGTCTCATAAGGTCAACGATTTTGTTTTTATTCGGTAGATTTAATAATAGATGATAAACAACATTCAAAATGTTACAAATACTGTGAGGTGATTCTCATGTGATTGTCGTCTCAGTTAAATTTGCAATTCATACATATATACAATTTGATACCTCAGAACTACAGATTTTGGTCATAGTAAGGTCTATTTTCTCCCTTCATAATTGAAAAACACAAATTGCAATTTATATATATGGGAACCAAATTACTCAATGAATGAAGAAATAGTTCACACAAAAGACAACCATTGGGTAGGATGTTTCTGTACATGTAAAACTGGGATCAGACATCCATATAATCTGCAGACATTCCATTACCAGATTGATGTACAACAAATGGCTTCTTCAATATACAATTAAATGAAGAATATTATATGATGAGAATGGCTGTACTTTTAATCATCACCTGAGATCCACAACATCAAATTTGAGGTTGGGGTTCATGTAGACGTCAGAACAATTATCATAAATCGGGCCCCCACCTGGTGGCTCAGGGTGAGGATGGAAGCCTCGATTTTCGCATTTCCTAATTACTGACATGCCCCCAGGAGCTGTCAACCGAAATATACCATGTTTCCTGCATTTGTGTATTTTTTATTAGAAATTAATCATAATGGGCTAAATATAAACTCTCATAATCTTCATAAATGCAAAATATTTACAGATATTAATTAATATAACATGTCCAGGAGCCAGAGAACTTTGGTATATAATTTTCAGATCAATAAAAGACGGCAAGAATGAGAGATGAAGGAGATCTTGTTTTCATCTTTGCAGCTAAATTATAGTTCAGATTTAAAATTCATATTCATAACTGTATAAAATATGCATGTACAGCTTATATGAAACATACAATGATATGTAGCAAGTGCACTTCTATGACGAAATAGTAGTCATGTTCACACAGCAACATTTCATTTCATGAACACTGCTTCTCTAAATAAGTGTTGGAGATTCATAAAAGGTTTACTCAATCTTGTAGTGGTTATAACAAACAAATTTTCAATGATTGATAAACACGTGTATTCAGTGTCTCGTCGAGATACATACTTCACTTATAAATACATAGATGCAAATTATAAATAAATGTCACATAATGCGAGGTCTGGATGCCAGATAACTAGGTAACACCTTGGGATCGATAATGACCAAGAATGAGAATGTGAGAGCTCATGAAACAGGTCTGGTTGAATCTGAAAATCTACTAAAATTAATATTGATATACTTTTCTCCTTACACATGCAAAAATTATATGCAACATAGAATGATATGTAGCACACACTCTTCAATCATGAAAGTGAACTCATGCCAGCCAAGTATCAAATGCTAACACTTGGTAAGCATTCAGTCGGTTAGGTTAGGATGTTTTGGGGCAATTTTCCCACAACCGAAACTGCAGAATTGAACAGAACTGCAGGCATGGCACAAAGGACAAACAGGGAAGAGGTTAGAGATACAAAAGAATCAGGAGAGGAGAAAGCGATAGCAAACGAATATTCTAACTAAAATTCTCTACACTCAAATTTATTGCATTCCTTGATCTTCAATACACTATATGAGCATTATATGAAATCTTTAAATTATTTAAACAATATATTAGCAAGGCTACAAAAATAAGAGTAAGCAGGCTAGCACTACAGTCTGTATTATGAAGCTCAAGACTTTACCATTTGATGTCCTTTGTGTTAAATATATGCTTAGTTAAATAGTGTTACATTATATAATACTGCAGCCATGTCACCGTATCCTTTCTACAAATCTTCTGTATCCAGTACCCGTACCCCTACTGTGTCGTGTCGTGTATGGAATCCGTGTCCATGCCTCCTAACTACCGAATAACCAATAAAACCTGAAAAAGGTCTCACATCTCTAAGTGGAGCAACAAGCAACCCTCCTTTACCCAGGGACTAATTTTGACCTAGATATGGCTTGGGTTGCAGCTTGACTTTGAGTTAAATCCTTTCACTACATTCCCTTCCCATTATGGGGAGGTTAAACTAATCATTTTAATAGCTACCAACTAACAGATCATTGCTGAGCACAGTAGCTGCATATATAGACAGCCCATGCAAGGAACAATAAGCCATAGTATAGGTAGCTCTGCTCAAAGTGCATACCGGATAACCAAATGCTACCTTTTTCAGTGATTAGCTAAGTAAATATAGCAACTGAAAATGGAATAGATAGTTTAAATAGGTTTTTTTATGAATTCTAGCATATGATGATGTAATTGAACACAATAGTTTTCTAGGTTTCTGGTCAAAATCCAATCCATTAAAATAACTGACTGGGTTTTTTTTTGAAAAGAATAATGATCAAAATAATATATTGAAGTCGTGGTTGAATATACAAATCAAAATAACACAAACATGGAAAAGGGCAGAGAGAAACTTACTTTGATATATCTGTTGGCGCCATGACAATTGCAATGGCTTCAGGTAACATAATCTGACATATATTTCAATTAAGCTATTAGTCAGTATAATACAGAACAAAAAATTTGTACTTAACTAAAAATGCCTATATTTGTGTGCAACTACTAATCATTTACTGATTATGTTGTTAAAAAATGTATAGTTCCTGTATTCCAGAATATTAATTATTCAAATAAAGCTATTATTCGTCAAATCAAATTAAAATGAAAATTATTATAAAGTGAAAAATACAGAAACTTGAGGCTTGAGAGCAGGATACACAATTTTATAATCTGTGGATCTTTCAGCTGAACGCATGGCCACTATTATCAAAATATTTATTTTACATATAACAAATAGATCAACAACATATTACAACCCAGTATCTTATAGCACCATGTTACTAGAGTGAGACGAATCACAAACCTGATATGAGTAATGGGTGTGGACATCAACAGAGGACATGAAACAAGATTGCGTAGGATGTGTCTGCAACAATGAAGAGACTGCTTATTTAAGTGAATGTCACATTAAAATAAAATTTATCAACACAGATGATCCTTAAAAGAAGTGAAGTTTATACCAAAAAAGGGGAAGCAGCATTTGCATGTTGAAGAATATATCAAGAAATTTGTCATGGATGTGCGTGTATAAAAATAATTTTTTTTTATATTTAAACAAACATCATTTTAACTGGTCAGACAAATAACAGTCTGATTGACAAGAAGACAATTCAAAATACAGGAATCGCAAGAATCTTCACAAATTTTACATTTGAACTTAGTAAGAAAAAGTTAACACAAGCCCTAACAAACTGGATAACAACATAAAATAAACACTTACTAATAAGACAGTTTTCTATACGACTCTAGGAGTAGAAATTTTCAAAATTAATAACAAATTGGTTTCTTATTCAAAATTGTTAGTTTTTATAAGCAAATTCGAATAGCAATTGGTTCATGCAAAGCAAGAGAGTAAATCAAAAAGTAGGGAAATTTTGCAGATCATTAACAATTAGTTTGTTACAAAGGAGACGCTGATGAATAGAGCATTTCCTTGCATAATTTGTATATTTAACGGCTGTGGCACCATTGCAGGCCCTAATGTCCCTAAAAAGTGTAAGTGTCCTGGTAGTCTAGTGGTAAACCTCTTCACTAGTGAGCAAGAGGTCGGACCTCTTCACTAGTGAGCAACAGTGTGTGTGTGTGTGTGTGTGTGTGTGTGTGTGTGTGTGTGTGAAAATTACAATAGTACACACGAAAAAATATGTAAAAAGTCATTTACACAAATCAAATTCCCTGATGGATTCATAGCATTGAACCGGAAAGATGTTACTTCGAAGACAATGTAGCTCAACAACTCTAGGATGTGTGTGTTGTGTGTAGGGTTGGGTATGTAGCTGCGGCTTTGTTAAAAAAATAACAATAGTACACACAAAAAATATGTAAAAAGTCATTTACACCAATCAAATTTCCTGATGGATTCATAGCATTGAACCGGAAAGATGTTACTTCGAATACAATGTAGCTCAACGATAATTAGTCCTTCGTAAGATAGTTATCCTCCTAATATTAATTTAGTAGTAACCACTAGAATAATCACAAACTGCCACCTATCAACTATTTGAACTTCCTCTGCCAGGCAAAAAAAATTCAACTTCATGGTTATTGATAATTATTAAACAATAAGCATCTAATTCTAAGAAGATCTTACTCGTAGAAGATCCTAAACTCATTGATTTCCTGAATTCTAGGAGTAAGGATTATAGGTATTATACAGGTCATATATGATACAATGAGGATCTTGCAACAGATTATCCTTTCACCAGAAATTTACGGAAGTCCCAAGGTCCATATCTATGAGTGGGATATTTTATTGATTCTGTAATACCCCGTAATTTCGAAGAGTATAATATATAGTATATTATATATAATAAATAAATAAATAAATAAATAAATAAATAAAGGGGGAGTGGCAGTATCGTAAATATATGGAAATTGAGGGGGGCCCACATGCTGTGAAAATGGCAGCTGGAGTTGCTGTCGCTGACGTCAGCAATGACATCGGCGGGGCCCACCTGCAGGTTGAGAAGAGAGATGTGCTGTCTTGGTTGTTCTGACGTGGCACAGTGTGGGGGGTGGGGTGGGGGGGGGGGCACGGGGGGCTTTTCGCTGTACACGGGTAGGAAAAAAAAGAGAGAAAGTATGAGAGAATTATCCCATATCAGGAGTATACTATAAATAATTTAATATAAATATAATTGCCTATAATCAAAAGTCACCTAATTGGTTAACCACCTTTTGAGAGGCAGCCTGTGGTGGCAGTTGTACTATAAGTATTAATTTGTCTTCTAAAAATAATAAAAATTGTCTGAGTATTGGAGCGGGGCATTACAAATGGTATCAGAGCCGACTTTCGACACCGAGTGTGGTAGAGAGCCTCAGTATGATCCGCGGTGTTGAGAGTCACTGATCTCCGAGATCGGGTATGATCTGCGGTGTTGAGAGTCCCTGATCTCCAGGATCGAGGATGACATCACATCGGCTAGAAAGAAGGATCCTGCGCTAGATGGCATGGTCCGTACTCAGCGAGAACGCTGATTTCTAAAGGGGGTGTATGTAATACCCCGTAATTTCGAAGAGTATAATATATAGTATATTATATATAATAAAAAAGGAGGGGGGGAGGAGGGGAGTGGCAGTATCGTAAACATATGGAAATTGAGGGGGGCCCACGTGCTGTGAAAACGGCAGCTGGAGCTGCTGTCGCTGACGTCAACAATGACGTCAGCGGGGCCCACCTGTAGGTTAAGAAGACAGAGATGTGTTGTCTTGGTTGTTCTGACGTGGCACAGTGAGGGGGGGACCCACGGGGGGCTTTTCGCTGTACACGGGTAGAGAAAAAAGAGAGAGTATTAGAATTATCCCATATCGGGAGTATACTATAAATAATTTAATATAAACATAATTGCCTATGATCAAGAGTCACCTAATTGGTTAACCACCTTTTGAGAGACAGCCTGTGGTGGGCAGTTCTACTATAAGTATTAATTTATCTTCTAAAAATAATAAAAATTGTCTGAGTATTGGGGCGGGGCGTTACAGATTCCCTGGTCGAATTAATACATTTCTAAATAGTACGGAAGAATCAAACCAAAGGAATCCTACAGTTGGTCTTGCAATCCAGTATATGCTACCAGTCGATCAAGTACTTCATTGTATAAGAACTTATTGCCATTCTTAAAATGCATGCTTAAAACAGTGTGTAAAGTTCTACAAAAATTACTTTAGTATGACAGTAGAAAGCCAAACAAACAGCATTAGTTGACTATAACTGAGGAACATTACGTTCAGTATTTGCGCGTGTAGATGCTGTCGGGGTTGGGGGAATACAATCATGAAGCCATATAAATGGTGTGCCTTTAACAAATATCTAGTCAAGTGCCTAACTGACCCCAGAAAACTAATTGAAACTCAAATACATCTACAGGTTATTAAGGAAATGAGTAAGAAGATGGTATTTTAATGTTTATCCATTGGTCTAAAACCTGAAACAAAATCTAAACCCTGAATCTGAACAAGATAAGGGCTTTTTCCATATCCACACCCGAAATTTACACATCCCACCAGAAATCTTCATAATTCCATACTGTCACCTAAAATGAATATGGCGATTTCAAAAACACACCTGATGTTTGAAAAGAATGTTTTGCTATTTTGCTTTCTCGTTCATTCTCTTATTCATCATCAAACCAAAGAAAACCCTAGCAACCCTTTTCAAATTCTTCAAAACATCTTGCAAAAATATACCCCAGTAACCATCAACCATCAATTTCCTCCAAATTCTCTCAAACATTAGGTTTCTATTTCCTTCATATCTTTTGTGGCCATGGAACTTTGTAGGATGAGAAGTTAGGTTATGGTATATATTAAGAGATAGAGAACAGTCATTGAAGGGATAATGGCGAAACGAGATTAGTTAGGGTTTTATTGTAGAGATATGAGACATTAGTGGAGGAATTGAAGACAATAGAAAAGAAGAGTAGGGATTATAATGAAGAAGATGGTTGGGTGTAGTTTACAATTAAAATATATTATTTTTGGGTTTGGACCCGATAAGGAGAATATTCAACATATATTCCTCAAAATTAATAGAAAAGCTAATGTTAGGAGGATTTTTGGAATCACTTCAAGAAATTTGTGTGGCAAAATGGAAATATGAAAATTTTGAGTGGGAATATGGGAAAAACTCAAAAAATAAAGGAAGCAAGAACCTCATTCAACTCTGCCTCTCAATCTTTGCTTCGTTGAGGATGTTTGTTTGTGCCAGAAACTTCATTTTGTTCTTCTTGCAGTCTAAACCCATTTTTTGCAAATTACTGTAACTACTCCCTCCGTTTCAAAATATAAGTCATTCTAGGTTTCTACACGACTATTAAGAAACAACCTAGGATTGAGTAAAAGTATTATATATTCTTGGTTTTTGAAGCCATCAATTGTACAATGTCCTATTTGCCCTCCTTTATAAATTTATTACTTCTCTTAAAAAAAAGGACAAGGGTAAAATTGGAAATCTCATAGAAAATTAATTCATGGACATTTAAGAATGACAAGATATCTCCTCGAAAACCTAAAGTGACATATTATGAAACAAAATAAAAAGGGTAGAATGACTTATATTTTGAAACAGAGGGCGTAATCCTTAAGATTCTTCTATTGCCCAAAAAACTTCGGACTTGATAAAGCATATAAACCCTATGATAAACTGTTACAGATCAGCAAAACTAGCCTTTACAAAAGGGACTTCGAGCTGATAAGAAGTGTTATGCAAATTTCAATCCAAATCTAGACCAGCAAGTATCAAGTAAACTCTTACATGAATCCATCCCAGGGGGAACAGAGATTGCTTATCCTGGTAGTCAAATATTTCCTCTTCGTTAGTTGTATTGCACTGAACGACAAACAAAACAACTTGTAACTATATGCACTATGTTGATTGATTATTCTCATAACTATAAAAAGATTATGAACAACTTTTACCGTGTTAGATGTTGACTCCTGTTTTGGGATGATGAGAGCGGTCACGTAAAATTTTCTATTCTTCTGTAAATATGCAAGGGAAAGCATTTTTAGTCAAACAAAAATCTTTATGCAGCTAAACAGGTACATTGAAAAAGTTGTTTTCCTTACTAGTAAACCTGCAAGGACACCACATGTTTCTAAACCTCTGTCAGTATTTGACTTAGCAAGCCTCATAAAGCTGTCCATCACTGCTGTAGACTGCAAAGCAAAAATAGTAACAAATGGATTAAACGTATAAATGATATAATGATTCATAAAGTTGAAACTAACAATATGGGGCTAAGCTATTTAGCCCCTTAGATGTGTATTGCTGTGAAGTCCCCAGAATTTGTCGATCACTCAGATTGTTATTAAAAAAAACCCAAAACAAGTTAATTGCTATTAAGTCCCAATTTGTTGTCCTCGTTTAAAATCTGTCCCCCTTACTTAATTCATCAATTGAAATCAGCTGGAGCTGTAATACGCCAAGTTGAGCATAGGGGGTGTTTGCTCTGTTGCAACTGCGAATTGCAATTGCAAGTGAAAAGCAAAGTTTTCCCTCCAAAACTTTATATTCCAATAACCAAAATATCCCCTACATTTCAACATAGCCTCTGTTCAATATATTACTATTTTCATTTTCCTCCATAAGACAAAGGATATATAGGTAATTGAGATTCAAAAAATAAAAAGTAAAAAAATTTTGGTGATGGTGGGGGGGGGGGAATGAATTTTTACTTGCAAGCTACCAAACACTCCCTTAGTAAAACTGCTAGGTGGGCTTCAAAATTGTTAATGGGTTCTTAGGAATAAATGGTGGGGCATGTACTAGTATAAATAATATAGTATAATATAATATATAGCATATGAGTGTAATTGTGGAACATTTAGTCCCATATTGCATAGGGGGATTGGGTGGAGAATCCTTTTGTATAGAAAATCAATGAACCCAAATTGCCTTCCAACTAGCTTGACTTTTGAGTGAGACTTCAGCACTATGGTGGCACTATGGCCGGGTTGTGGCAATATCGGGTCATGACAACGGGAATGACTCAGGGTTACTAGATGAGTAGGTGAGTGGGCCCAGTTGTTACAGAAGCGCTGTTAGAACGAACACAAAGAAGGGTGCTAACAAAAAATACACGATTTCCAAGTTAAATAAAGGAAATTTAAAGTATCTAAAACTGATTTACAACAAAATTTTATACAAATTGGGAGACCTAATAGCAATGCATGGGTTTCGGACCTAACACTAAGTACACCTAATACAAGGGATTGATAGCAAAAACGAAACAAAAAAACAGAAAACGAAAAAAATCATTAATCAGTCAAGAAGAATAATAGTTACAAAAAGGCATATCTCACTTACTATGTGTACTTGCAAGGGAGACTCAGTGCGGGCTTGCTCATCCTGAAAGGATGTTTGTTCAGATATAGGGTGAGAAACTTCGGAGGGGACAGCAATCAAATCTTGTACTTCTGCACGAACAGGCGGAGGAGAAGGTTGCCTAATGAGATCCATCTTAGGAGGAGTTCCAGGAACATCTAAGGTAATCAATGAGCTTGCTTCTTCAGTATGTACAGGTACTGCTTCCATGTGCAAGGAAAGGACTTCTTCAAGTGGAGATCTCTGGTGTCCTGTAGTACCATTATCATCTACAGGGGTCGATCCATCTTGCGTTGGTTGAAGAAGGCTGCTTGCCACAGAAGACCATAATATATTCCGCTAATTCACATATTATGATATATATATATAAGCTTAATTACAAAAATGCTCAAGAAATATGTCATGCAGAAAATTTTGGTTGCCAGGTGAGTTCAGGCCAAACCCGACCTAATAAAAGCCCTACTTGCAGGCTGTGGCGCTCCTAAAGAGACTCCTCTTTATGCGTAATGTATCTTGTATGTTACCTTTCCATAGAAACAGTTACGAGGAACATCAATATCAGGAAACAGGAAGGGTATGAAGAATCTTCTTTAGGACACCCGGGTAGGCATTGGCAATGAGTTCACTAATTCCCATATTATGATATATAAATAAGCTCAATAACAAAAATGATCAAGAAATGTCATTCAGAAAAATTTGGTTGCTAGAGTGAGTTCGGGCCAAGCCCGACCTAATAGAAGCCCTACTTGCAGGCTATGGCGCTCCTAACAAGACTCCTCTTTATGGGTAATGTATCTTGTATGTTACCCTTCCATAGAAACAGTTACAAGGAACATCAATATCAGGAAACAGAAGCATATGAAGAATCTTGTTTAGGACACCCGGGTAGGCATGGGCAATGAGCAAATTTTAACATCCAATATTTATCTCAAGTTTTGAATGCTTTGAACTAATTCGATCAAGCCAATTGTTAAAAAAGATTGTTTTAAAGCTAAAACAAATAAGCAGACAAGACTTTACCTCGGGATCTCCACAGGTGTCAAATCAAAATTGCTTGGATATTGGATCTGCATGTGAGAGGGAGGGGAAAAAATAATACCTGCCACTAAATTTGTAAAAAGGATGCCTTTTAGATGAACATTACCCCTTGATTAGGAATTGGTGGTTGCCACTGTCCATTTAGTCCATTTCGTCCTAAAATGGAATGCCTCGATAGTGCCTCCTCACTAGGGGGTGGATAGCCAATAGATCTACAGAAGTTTGTCAAGCAATACATAATACATTTATCAAGAGTTTGTTAACGAGCAACACATTACTATATTCTGACATCTGATAATAACTAATATGCATGCAACAAAAAATTTACAAAACCATTTGCAAGTTGCATTTACAAATCAAGCTTTTGAGAACAATGAACATGCAACTTCTCTTCAGCTTTCTTTAAAATCATTTACGTTCTTCCTACTTTAATGAATCTGTAGGTTTTTTATTTATGAACATGATCTAGCCTATGAAGCAAAGGCACTTCTGTTAGGAAGTAATCTCGTGTTGTGTGCTGTTCCAAAATGTGTCAGGTGCTTGTGTCGAACACATGCATCCTACACTAGCTATTTCGATGTAGTCTTTCAAAATTTTCCGGTTGATGGTAGGTTGTGTTGCATCATAGATACAGCATATAATGTCTGTTCTTAGAATTTGATTCCAGCAATGCATGTGCATCAAGCAATTCTTCATAAACTTTGTAGAATAATGGTATCTTAAACAAGAAACTCAGCCTGACACAAATTTGGAAATTAAACACTCAAACTTCTATGAAATTGAGGAAATAGTGGTTAAAATGCGGAAGAATTTAGCTTGAGACGGCATAACGTTTTAACCAATGCTGAAGTCAAAATCCAAGTACATATATACAGATCCAATAATTAGTGTTTTTTGCACAATTAGACAATTATCAACTTAGTAATGCATTACATACATATAGTACCACAATCAGTTCCCTAAATTCTCAAAACCAACTTCCTTACTGTTTATGTATGTGCAGAAAAGATTTAGAATGAGCTAGAATACAACCAATCATCCTATACAGTGCACTATACACTGTTGCAGCAAAAGTCCAAATGATCTCAGGTAGGATTACCTTCACATTAAGTTATCTAGCTTTTAAAGTATGCAATCGTGTATGTTCTATGTTACAATTATCCTTCAAAATAAGTTTGGAAGCAAATCCCACGACAGAACTCAATTTATCAACTTTACTAATTAATGCAATTATAGTTATGTCCTGGGTCTCCTGACAATATAAATTACAACTTCTAAACTATCAGTGCCCAGCTGGAGAAAATCAATATTCAGCGTGAATCAAATTTAAATTAAATGCCATAAATTAAACAAATCAAATTTAAATTAAATACCAGAAATTAAACAATTTGAGTGTCACAATTCTTACAATCTGCGAAATTGTTCAGCCACAGGCTTGGCTTGAGGAAGTCTGTATTGCTTACTGATTGGATCCCTAGAGAAGTTATCTTGTCCAGCAACCTGGTAAATCGGCAATGTGTGGCAAGGTTATATAGTTTTGTAACTTTTTATTATAATTTCATAGATCAAAGCTTAAAAAGCATCGTTTAAGAAAAACTGGCTCTTCCATCTGTATGAGCCATTTAAAGAACTGAATAATCATACAAATAAGACCATTTCTTCAGGGTAGCATGATGATAATTGACTCTACCTGCCTGACCTCATTTCTTGCAGTGTGCATCTTGGACGAAGGCCACTCTAGCGGATTATTAACAGAAGAATTTTGGTGTGCATGACCCCACCTATTAACTTGATTTTTATGTTTCCAGTTCAATTCTTCAACCCGCTGCTTAACATCAGGCTTTAGGGCCTCCAGCTCATTTAGGACACTCAGTAGTTTCTGATAGAAAAAACATTCAAATTAATATAATATTCTACAAGATCAAAATGAATACATCATTAATTAATGTAAGACCCCACTGAGTTCAATCATACTAGCAAGTAGCAACAAAAATACAAAAGGACATTGACCAAAGTTGAAGAACACCTAGCTGGTTTTTACCCCACAGATAAATAAGATTTATATAATTTGTTAATAATAGGAAATACCTTCTTAAAGAAAATCTGCTCATTTTGTAAAGACACTTGATAGTCTCGATGGCACGGGATGGTCTCTGTAATCAAACTGCATCAAATAAAACTCATGGTTATTAGATTCTAAAGAACAAATCAACAGAATAATAATGCTACACGCTTTGCAGGTTTACTTCAGATTACAAAATCCAAAGAAGACAAAAAGGATTCACCAAAAGAATCAATAAATGCATTATATATCTGAATGTTCTTAACCTTGAAAAACGCAAGAGGATGACATAAAGATCAATTATATTCTTTTCTGCCCGATAAATGTCAGCCTGCAAATTACCAAAATTAAGATGAGGATTAATCTATACCATCCACTGTCAAAAAGAAAAGACAGTTAACATTATAAGAAACATATTAGATTAGCTAATGACATACAAAACGGAAAGCACAAATGACTATCTAGATATTGCAAACTATTTGAAAAGAAAAGAAATAGAGATAGTTTAAATAAAATAGCTAGTCTTATTCGTAAAACATAGGGCTTATGAGATTGTCTTAGTTAATATAACACATTGCTTTTGATACCATAACACAATTTCACATTACTGCAGCCCCAAATCATGTTCTCCCTCTCACTCTCTCTATCTTACTGCCATCAGTCCCCACTGATCTTCCATGAAACCATCATTATGTATGATTTATGGTTAAATTGCTTACCACTGAATTTTTTTTTGTTTTCTATCTCTGTTCACTTGCAGTATTGGCTAATGTCGTGTTTTTAGCTAACTGACTATCTAGATATTGCAAACTATCTGAAAAGAAAAGAAATAGAGATAGTTTAAACAAAGTAGCTAGTCTTATTTGCAAAACATAGGGCTTATGAGGTTGTCTTAGTTAATGTAACACACTGCTTTAGATAACATTACACAACCCAAATCATGTTCTCTCCCTCTCACTCTCTCTTTCTTACTGCCCTCAGTCCCCATTGATCTTCCATCAAACCATCATTATGTATGATTTACGGTTAAATTGCTTACCATTGATTTTTTTTAGTTCTCTCTCTGCTCACTTGCAGTATTGGCTAATTTCGTGTTTGAAGCTGAGTAAGTACCATGTCAGGTAGGTCAAATCAGAGACAACTCGGAAGTGTTGTCCGTCTCACCATATTTCAAAATTCAATTGCACGGGTTTGAAGTTTTTCAAAATGCAGCATTTAGTGATGTCTTAGATGAACAAAAGACGCTACGCCCATAGCGTCAAAAAAAAGCTAGACAAGTTTTACGAGAGCACTTTAATACCCACATATTTTCTAAAATATCCATTAAACTGCTAGAGCCCTTTAATCCGCAGCAGCACCTACTAAAAAGAAGGCTCTCTCTCTCTCTCTCTCCATATATATATATATATATATGGAGAGGGAGAGAGAGAGAGAGAGAGTAAAAGGATCCTAGAGGGATGTGGCATGCATTTACAGGTTGGGACTATCAAATTAGTAAAATGGAATGGTCTTATGGTCATAACTAATAAATGAATGCCACGTCAGCTTTCCTCAAGAAAAATCTCCTTGAAGGTCCCTCTAGGAACCTTTCTCATATATATATATACTAGATTTACCCATGGGCACATGTCTGCGGCACGTCTTCAGAACAATACAGCATACAAAAAGCCTTGTAAACAATAAAGCAACAATTATGTAGCTCAAGTTTGAATAGTATGACAATAATTAGTTGTAAATAAAAGTCCATGTTTCCATTAGTATATGTTGAAAAATAATTATAAATGGGGTGTAAAATCCAACTTATTAGAATTTTAAGGGTGGAAAATGATAAAATTTAACTGATGAGATATTTGCTATTTTCAATGTAACATGAGCAATAAAAAAAAGTATAAAAAATCTGAAAATCTAAAATTCTAAGTAAATATAGAGAGAAAGGGAGAGAGAGAGAAAGAGAGAAATATGAAAAAGTGAAAAGAGAACAGAGAGATAGTAATAAAGTAAAGAGTTTTTTTGTGTGATTTTTTTTTGGGGGGAGGGGGGGGGGTGGAGGGGAAAATATGTTTTGGGAGAGTGAATCTGAACCGTTGATTTTGTTTCAATTGAAGGGGAACCACTTGATAGCTTTTTTTTCAAATTGTCTTGTGTTATATATATATATATATATATATATAGGTCTTCCATTGAGCACATGTCTATGAGCCCCTCAATGAAAAATCTGAACCGTTCATCTTGTTCTACAATGCTAAAATAGTATAAGAAAAAGAAATCAAGTTTTTTGACATTCATTTGCCCATCCATCATGTTGTTAGACAAATAAAGAATATTCAGCCATACAATTTTGCACGTTGTAAATCATAAACAAATGAACTTCAGATAACTTAATTTATTATCCTTATACTATCTTTAGACGTGTTTAACAAGATGAGGGGTTCAAATTTTTCATGGGAGAGTTATATTAATAGGTGCTCATAATAGTGGTGCTCAATGAAAGTTAATATATATATATATATATATGGAAGTCGTCCGTTGTGCAACACATATGGTGCACACGGCGTGTGCACTCGGCCTTCCCGCCTTCGTATCGACGATCTGAACCGTTCACATTGATCTACACATCTAAATTAGTCTAAATATGTAAAATTAAATCATTTGAAATTCATTTGACCATCCATTGAAGTGTTACAAAATTGTATGGCTGAAAAAAATTGTTTTTTATAGTCACATGATGGATGGGCAAATGAATTTCAAATAATTTGATTTTACATATTTAGACTAATTTAGATGTGTAGATCAATGTGAACGGTTCGGATAGTCGATATGAAGGCGGGAAAGCCGAGTGCACACGAAGGGGTAGTGCACAATGGAAGATTTTTCTAATATATATATATATATAGTCCCCTTCGGTTGCACACTACTTTTGGTGAGCACTCCGTGAACACTCACGAAATAGAGCACCTATGACA
The DNA here is from genome assembly GCA_017893485.1 of Hemerocallis citrina. Lineage (NCBI taxonomy): Eukaryota > Viridiplantae > Streptophyta > Magnoliopsida > Asparagales > Asphodelaceae > Hemerocallis > Hemerocallis citrina. Next base: position 55,392,702 of record CM030358.1, read on the forward strand.
AATCCAAACCGCTCATATTGTTCTATATACCTTAGATAGCCTAAAAATAAAAAATCAAGTAATTTGAAGTTCATTTGCCCATCCATCATGCTGCTAAAATTTTCAGCCATACAATTTTGTGATGATGTAAATCATGGACAAATGAACTTCAAATTACTTGATTTTTTATTGTTAGGCTATCTAAGGTATATAGAACGATATGAGCGGTTCGGATTTGTCATAGGTGCACTATTTCGTGAGTGTTCACGGAGTGCTCACCAAAGTAGTGTGCAACCGAAAATTTCTCTCTCTCTCTCTCTCTCTCTCTCTCTCTCTATATATATGTGATAGGGTAAAAATAGCCTGAGGCCCAACCAGGGCCCAATACAATTCTCACTCGAAAAGGTAAAAATAGCTATCTAGCTCGGCCCCGAACCACTTCAGGGTCGGCGCCGAACCTCCTGATTGCCCTCACAGTACTGGCCTCCTCGTGCCGACGAGCCTTGGTAGTCCTCGGAGTCCGACCCGTGACAGTACCACAGGCCGTCCCCCCTCTCCGGCGAAGCAGAAGGATGACCTGGCGCAGCCTAGGCCCTCCGATTCCCCCCCGAAGCGCAGGAGACCCACGATCAGCCACGTCAACTCCAAATACCGCCAAGGGTTTCGCCACGTCAGCCCTATACCACTCCTGGTATTGCCACGTCCGCCCTAAACCCCCTGGGCCTTCTGCCACGTCAGGCCCATGGGCTTTCGGGTTCAAACCCGGCCCCCAAGCGGATCCAAACCCGGTTGGAATTCTCTATAAATACTAGACCCTCACCCACCTTTTCAGGTAATGAATCTTTTGCCACTTAAATATACCTAGTTATTGCTACTCTATCACAGAGACTGACTAGAGCGTCCCGTCACCGGGACAAACCCCGGTGTTTCAGGACCGTCTGCAGGTACACAAGAGCTCGGATCCGACCCTTCCGATCCGAGCCCAGCCTTCAACATCTTTCCGAGCTCATCGTAGGTCCCAGAAGGTCAACCGAAGGTCGACAGACGAGCGGCATTCTCCTTCAATACAAATTGAGTCCGAACTCACACCTGGTGCATCCACACGTCTCCCAGAAATAAACAGCATCAGGTTGGCGCCGTCTGTGGGAACAGCTGCTCCAGAAGCCGATCCGACCCAGACCCTCAAAGGCCATCGACAGCCGAACCCTCATGGCCTCCAAAGGTAAGGGGGCTGCTTCCTCCGTCAACCAACGGGGCTCGCCCCCACCCACTGATAAAGCCAGGCCACGCACGTCGAAACACAAGGCTCCCCCTCGGGAGTCCCAAAGGAGCGTCGGCCGGCCGGCCCAGCCCGACCTCCGGGGAATAATCCTCAACCGCAGGATTACCCGCAGCAGGGGAAGGGCCGCTTCCAACCCGGTCCCGAACCGTCCGAGACCGCCGCCCGAGGTACGAAGATCCGCGCTCAGCCGAGTCGGAAGACAGCCCTCGGACCAACCAAACCAAGTCGAGGGAGCCCCCGTCACTCACAAGGAGTTCCAAGACTTCCGAAGAGAAATTCTGGGAGCCCTCCGACGGGCCCCCAGGGAAGAAACCCCCCATTCCCAAACAGGGTCGGACGCCGAAGCCAGCGCGTCCCGCCCTTCAATAATCCAGCCTGAGGATGATGGCGTTCTCCTAAGGCGCCTACAAGGGATGGAGGATCGCCTCGATCACATAGGGGACGGCGGCCAAAGAGCGACTCAGGGGTACAGACCTGTCCGTCCTCCCTTCTCCACCCCCATCCTCCAAGCGGAAATACCCAGGAATTTCCGACCCCCTCAGTTCGAGACCTACGACGGCGAGGGAGATCCTGCTGATCACATGGGGGGTTTCAAAACCCTCATGATGATTCACAGCGCCTCGGATCCCCTGCTATGCCGAGCCTTCCCTGCCACCCTTCGGGGTCCCGCTCGTGAGTGGTTCTCGAAGCTCGCCCCTGGCTCCGTTTACTCCTTCGACCAACTCGAGGGCAATTTTCTCGCCCACTTCGTCACCAGCCGGAAGACCGAAAGGACCAGCGCCTCGTTACTCGGACTCAAACAGTTAGAGGGGGAATCACTCAGAGTGTTCGTCCGGAGATTTACCGCTGAGGCAAGGTCGGTCTCCTCCCTCGACCCGGGCGTCGCTTCAGCGGCATTCCGACACAACGTCCGTCACGGACAGCTGAAGGCTTCTCTGGCGAAGAAACCCCCCGTCGACTTCCCCGACCTCCTCGGTAGGGTCGAGAAATACATTAGGGCAGAAGAGGCCCTTAACCCCGAAGATACCAGGGATGCCACCGGGAAGGGAAAGCGGAAGACCGAAGAAGTCGAACCATCAAAGAAAGCTCCGAGGGACCCGGGGACCATGAGGAAGGTCCCGCCGGTCCCCCGCTTCGAGAGATACACTCCCTTGACGCACAACGTATCCGCCATCCTCCTAGAAATCGAAGACAAAGGCATTGTTCGACTACCTCCCCGACCTAACAACGGCAAGAACCGAGATCAGCGCTTCTACTGCCGCTTCCACCAAGACCATGGACACGACACAGATCAATGCCGGGCCCTGAAAGACGAGATTGAGGAACTCATCTCCAGAGGATACCTCCGAGAATTCACCCAAGAAGTCCCGCGGGGTCGACGAGATACTAGGAGCGGGATACGCTCGCCCCCGAACCCCCCTCCGAGCCGCATACCGGGTCGGGATCCCGAGTCCGAGGGAGCCGCGGACACACCATTTATCTTACATTGAGTCCATGGAGGGCTAATAGGAGGGGAATCAAATACTTTCCGAAAAGCCTTCATCCGAGAGATGAATACTGTCCAAGGCGATCCCTCTCCCGAGCTACAAACCGCGCCAGTCTCATTCTCAAGGGAGGACCTCGAAGGCGTTCGCCTCCCCCACTGCGACGCCCTCGTCGTTAGCCTCCGCATGGCTAAGTGTGAAGTTCGCCGAACCCTTGTCGACAAAGGCAGCTCGGTGAACATTCTTTTCCTCAAAGCCTTCGAGAAACTGAAGTTACCTAGAGGCAAGCTCCAACCGGCCGGATACACCTTACATGGGTTCTACGGCGTCCCTGTCGTGCTAGAAGGGATTGTCACAACGCCAAGACAGCTTACAACGCCATACTCGGCCGATCCAGATTATGCTCCCTCCAAACGATGCCTTCGGCCTACCATCCGGAGCTCGAATTTTCCACCCCACAAGGGGTCGGCATCGTCCGAGGCAGCCAAGAAGCAACGCGATCGTACTGCATGACCATCGACGGAGGAGCAATGTTCCCCCTCAATGTCGTCATGTTCAAACCTAAGAAGGACGGCCCTACCCCGGACCTACCATCGAGCCAGAGAGGTTCCCCCTTGACGCCTAGCACCCAGTGAACTCCTGCAAAGAGCAAGCCTAGACTTTAACTCAGCTTGAAGTAAACCTTTTGTAAAGCTTTCCTTTGTATAGGACCGTTTTAGCGGCCCCCCTATCTTATACTAAGGAAATCTCGTTGTATCATACTCCAAACGCCTCGGCAGACCCGACCTAATACCCGGTTAGGGGGTCGACCCCCAAGGCGTCACCTCTCCCCTCTCCGATTCCTCGCGAAACAAAAAGGCCGAGCCACATCCCCTTCATCACTTTATGTATTGTCAACCGGGGCAAAGGCTGTTACAGAAATACTCCCCTCGTCTCGGGCGGCACGCCACGTCGGAACGACGGGGGCCCACCTCGGGAAGGGAAGCCGCAACCTACGAAGTGAGCCAACTCGAAGCGCATAAGCGGGGAGATCCGGAAACGACCGGCGTCAAAACCCTTGGCAAGTCCGAATTACCTTTTTATATATACACGAAAAGGCGGGGGCCAGTCCGCGGGAGGCAAATACAATCGAAAGGAGGAAAGAAGAAAGAAAGACAAAACTATACAACTCAATTTCCCTCCTCGGCGTCGATCGGGTTCACAGGACGATCGACGGCCAGGTTGTCAACGAGCCCCTCTCCAGCAGGAATCTTCGGGGTCCCATCAATCTCCATGTCGTACTCGAAGTTCGACAGATCGAGGGTCGGATAGAAATGCCTCACGTGACTGAGCGCCTTCGCGTAGCACTCGTCCTGGGCGGCTATCACCATCCGCTGGCCCGCATCCGTCAGCTCTTTCCTCTCATTGGCGAACGCAGCTATCAACTCCCCCTTCTCCTTGGCAAACTTCCTCTTCAAGGAGGCCACCCTCTTCCCCCACTCGGTGTCCTTGGCCTCGAGCTCCAGCTTCATCTGCTGCTCCCTCTGACGCGAACCCTCGAGCTCGATCTGCATCTCCTTCGTCTCTCGTCCGCTCTTGTCCGCCCGAGCACGCTCTTGTAACAGGGACGCTTCGTAGAGATTCTTCACATTAGCTCCCTGCATACAAGCCTGTAACCGAAAGAAGCAGATAAGAAGAAAACTCCTGAGGCAAGACCAAACAGAAAGGAGGAGGTCGACAAGCTCACCGACACGGTGGCCTGCGCCAGGCGCGTGAATGCCACCTCCACGGGCTCGTTCTCCATCATCTGGCGATCACGAGGCGTTGCCAGCTTCTCCACCACCTCTACGGCCTGGGCTTCCTCGGTCAGACAGTCGCCCATCCGAACCGACCAGTCCGGCACCCACCGCTGCCGCAACAACTCCACCACCGGGTCCTCCTCCTCGACCCCTACCAAGGGACCTTTCCCCTTGTCAAGATCGGATGCCCTCGCCGGGCCCTTACCCCTCAAAGGGGCACCCCCCTTGCCCGTCTCCGAACGAGTCCTCTTAACCCTCGGCTCGAGCGGTACCTCCGAGATAACAAGGGGCGGCTCCCTCGGCCTCTTCGCCGCCTCCGCCTTCTTCTTCTCGGCATTTTCCTTCTTCATGGCGAGCCTCCTTGCTTGGATCGATGCCTCATCCATATCAGCAGAAAAAACCATTAAGAGCAATGAGCAAGAATGTACGAAAGGATCGAGGGAAAAGAAACAACTACATACGGAGAACGGCTGGGCTCAGTCCAACGCTCGCCAGGCGAACCTCCGTCACCTTCGTCCAATTAATACTAGGGGACAAACGGAGACGCTCGACAAACCCCCACTCCTCGACCGTCAGATCCCCCTGCCCCGGCGCAGGATAACTCGGCTTGGAGTAGTTCCATCGAGTCGGAATGTCCCAGGGCTCTTCACTCCGGATCACCAGATATTTTTTCCTCCAATCCTTGATAGAGTCAGGGTGGCTATGAACAACCTTCCTCCTGCTCCGGGGGGAGACATAGTAAACCCCCTCGGCCGCCGAACTAATCATCAGCGTCGCTCGGAACACGTTCAAGCGCAGGGGTACCTGTTGTTCCTCGCACATCAGTACAAAACTGATTATCTGCTTCCAAGAGTTCGGCCCATACTGCATCGGCGCCAAGGAGGCCCAGTTCAACACTTCCCGAACAAACGGATGGACCGGCAGCCTCAGTCCAGAAATAAACGCGTCCACGGGGAAGACACAGTACCAAGCAGACAGGGGATCGGTTGGGCGAAGAGTAGAGCTCGGCAGCATCAATTCGTAACAAGGACCTATGTGGTACGTCAGCTGCAAAACCTCCAAATCCCCGCCATCCAAGACGGTCAGAATCGCGTCCATCAACACTCTCGTCCGACTCGGCGAAGAGGCCTGCACACCAAAGAGCTCCTGGTCGGACAGGTCGTCAGGATATTGACGGAAATGTTTCGGCTACACGGGCGAACCTGTCCCCTGGCTCGAACCACCAGTCCCCAACCCTACCATGCTCGGAGCCTTCTTCCTCTTCTCGGTTCGCTCCGGCGAGGGAGTGAATAAGGGCCCCCGATCAGTCAGCATGGAACTCGGACCTGCCCCCTGAACCGTGGATCTCCTTACAATGCCGCCCTCGCCTCTCTCTCCCTCGGTAACCAACTCCAAAACACGGACGTCGTCCGAACCATCAGTCGCTTCCTCCGACTCACTGCTCTCCACCACGGAGGGACGACGAGAGCGCGACAGCCTCGCACCATGTACCTCCTCCTCAACCACCGGTTCCTCCCACGAAACCGTGTCAGAAGACTCATCAACGTACACTGACTCCTCGGGTACGGGCTCCTCCCAGGACGTCGAGTCAGAGATAGGCTCCACTTCCCCCCTAGACGTCGACGCTGATGAGCCAGACTGAGCCCTGTCCATCTATGCCTAAACTAAGTAGACTTGCCAACTCACCTGGGGCTACTTTGGAAGGACGAGCCTGGTACAGCAAGACGCAAAGATGAGCGTTGAAGGGTTGAAAAAAATTTCTTTTTTGAAAAAGAAAGGAGTGGGCAGATAGGGGAGAGGGGGGAATATTTATAAGAGATACAAGTGACTCCTCGATTTCCGCGAGTACTGTTCACCTATCCGACATGCAACTGCCGCCTAGGAATTCGCGCCACACCCTCAAAACGTGCGATGCTGACGTCATCCACTGACAGGCTGGCAGCCAGACGGGGAGGTCAGCACGGAAGAAATATTCGGAGGAAGGAACATTTTTATTTTTAAGATTTAAGGCGCCGTCCTCAGACAGACGCCCCGGGCTCCGAGACTGGGTCGGTTCCCCTTTCACCCGTGAGCAGCTCGGGGCTTACAGCGTCATCGGCCGAAGACCCGAACTGTTCCCGGGTGAGACAGAAACCGCCTCAACCTGGAGCCCTATTGGGACGCAGAGTAGTCAGCCTCCAATCGGAGAACGACTCATCTACCCGGGGCCCAAAGCTTCAAGACACCCCCCTCGGCAAGCACCCCGGTCGAAAGCAGATCAACACCCAGAGGTCGAAAGAAGTGCACCATTCCGAGCCAGTTGATGCAACTGCAAAAGTCCAGCCTACTCCAGCAACGAAACCTTCACAGTTGCAAACAACCGGCCCGGAACGCCCTTCATCTCCCCTGTTGCAAACTGCTCACCCTTCGAAGTTCGGTCGTTGTCCCTCTCGCCCGAATCCCCCCTGGATCTGGTCGCCACATCAGGGCCATCAGATCCAAAAGAAGATCCGGGCGACAAAGAAACTACCTCTACGACACTACCGGGGGTAAAAATTATCAAGAGACAGGCGTCCGCCGAAGCAGACACCTTTAAGGGCCGAACAGACCACCCTTGCTTTGATCTGAACCACTACGAGAAAGAGGGAGGGGGTACTTATAGCCTCCCCCAGGGGCCGGCCTTTATGACATGGGGAAAACCAAACGACGGAAGACCATGCGCCATACATTTATTAGGCGGCGCCATTAACGCACCTAGGAAATGGGAATCTTGCACAAATCCCAGGGCGCCCCCAAATGCTCCACGAAAACAACAGACTACCCTACTCAAACAGCCCCAAGGCACAACGGTTCGCCCACAAACGGCCCGACCTATAATCCCCTCACCAGCTCGAGGTCCGGTCGGACACCAGGGCACCCCTCTTCGGAGGATCCACCGGCTGGCCATCACCCTTACCAGCCCATAATTCCCCCTCATCTCGAGGTTCGGCCTGGCACCAGGGTACTCTTCTCAGGAAGAAACAACGGCTCGCCTTCACCCTCACCGACCCGTAATCCCTCGCCAGCTCGAGGTCCGGTCTGGCACCTGGGTACTCTTCTTCGGAAGATCCACCGGCTGGCCATCACCCTTACCGGCCCATAATTCCCCCTCATCTCGAGGTTCGGTCTGGCACCAGGGTACTCTTCTCAGGAAGAAACAACGGCTCGCCTTCACCCTCACCGACCCGTAATCCCTCGCCAGCTCGAGGTCCGGTCTGGCACCTGGGTACTCTTCTTCGGAAGATCCACCGGCTGGCCATCACCCTTACCGGCCCATAATTCCCCCTCATCTCGAGGTTCGATCTGGCACCGGGGTACTCTTCTCAGGAAGAAACAACGGCTCGCCTTCACCCTCACCGACCCGTAATCCCTCGCCAGCTCGAGGTCCGGTCTGGCACCTGGGTACTCTTCTTCGGAAGATCCACCGGCTGGCCATCACCCTTACCGGCCCATAATTTCCCCTCATCTCGAGGTTCGGTCTGGCACCGGGGTACTCTTCTCAGGAAGAAACAACGGCTCGCCTTCACCCTCACCGACCCGTAATCCCTCGCCAGCTCGAGGTCCGGTCTGGCACCTGGGTACTCTTCTTCGGAAGATCCACCGGCTGGCCATCACCCTTACCAGCCCATAATTCCCCCTCATCTCGAGGTTCGGTCTGGCACCAGGGTACTCTTCTCAGGAAGAAACAACGGCTCGCCTTCACCCTTACCGGCCCATAATCCCTCGCCAGCTCGAGGTCAGGTCTGGCACCCGGGTACTCTTCTCAGGAAGAAACAACGGCTCGCCATCACCCTTGTCGACACATAAACCCTCGTCCTCTCGAGGTTCTGGCAGGCACCAGGGTACTCTTCCCCGGAAGATACCAACGGTTCGCCATCGCCTTCACCTACCCATAAACCCTCGACAAGCTCAAGGTCCGGCCAAAGCCTCAGGACAACCCCACCAAGAAGGCCCTGTGAGTCGTCCTCCCATTTTTTCCACAACCATGAACACTCCCCCAAGGCTTGCTCCCGCACCCCCGCAGGAGTGGGGGGCTTATGTGATAGGGTAAAAATAGCCTGAGGCCCAACCAGGGCCCAATACAATTCTCACTCGAAAAGGTAAAAATAGCTATCTAGCTCGGCCCCGAACCACTTCAGGGTCGGCGCCGAACCTCCTGATTGCCCTCACAGTACTGGCCTCCTCGTGCCGACGAGCCTTGGTAGTCCTCGGAGTCCGACCCGTGACAGTACCACAGGCCGTCCCCCCCTCTCCGGCGAAGCAGAAGGATGACCTGGCGCAGCCTAGGCCCTCCGATTCCCCCCCCGAAGCGCAGGAGACCCACGATCAGCCACGTCAACTCCAAATACCGCCAAGGGTTTCGCCACGTCAGCCCTATACCACTCCTGGTATTTCCACGTCCGCCCTAAACCCCCTGGGCCTTCTGCCACGTCAGGCCCATGGGCTTTCGGGTTCAAACCCGGCCCCCAAGCGGATCCAAACCCGGTTGGAATTCTCTATAAATACTAGACCCTCACCCACCTTTTCAGGTAATGAATCTTTTGCCACTTAAATATACCTAGTTATTGCTACTCTCTCACAGAGACTGACTAGAGCGTCGGAGGGTCCGCCACCGGGACAAACCCCGGTGTTTCAGGACCGTCTGCAGGTACACAAGACCTCGGATCCGACCCTTCCGATCCGAGCCCAGCCTTCAACATCTTTCCGAGCTCATCGTAGGTCCCAGAAGGTCAACCGAAGGTCGACAGACGAGCGGCATTCTCCTTCAATACAAATTGAGTCCGAACTCACACCTGGTGCATCCACACGTCTCCCAGAAATAAACAGCATCAATATATATATAGGAAAAAAGGGGTATGAGCAACTTGCTCATTTAGTAAATAAGCAATTGATGATGTGGCATACATGTGATTGGAAAATCCTTAAAAAGATTAGTTGTCCAATGTATCACATGCATGCCACATAATCAATTGCTCATTTACTAAATGAGCAAGTTGCTATATATATATATATATATATATATATATAATAAAACACAAAGAAAGCTATCAAGTGGCCCTCCTTCAATCCCAAAAAAAATCAAAAGTTCAGATCTAACCTCACAAAACATATTTCTCCCTCCAAAGGTTTTTCTCCAAAACTCAAATTCAAATCCCCCACCCAAAACAACTCCTATATTTATTTAAATTTTTTTTTCTCTCTCTCCCTCCCTCTTCTATTCAAAAAATTAAGAAAATAATTTTTTTTTAAATTTCTAAAAAATAAAACATTAAAAAACTAAAAAAATTGAAAAATTTAAAAACTTTAAAAATTATTCAAAAAAATAAAAAAGAAATCATATAATATGTTTTTTGCTGGACCCCAAGTGTTTCTCATATAATATGTTTGCTACTTCAATTAATTTGTTGGACCTCCAAAACTTTTTAATATGATCAAATAAGGTGCATCGTTCCGAAGACGTGCCATAGGCACGTGTCGACGGGCAAACCTAGTATATATATATATTTCGTTGTGCACTTAGCATTTCAGTCTTCGTATCGACGATCCGAACCGTTCACATTGATCTATACGTCTAAATTAGTCTAAATATGTAAAATCAAGTCATTTGAAATTCATTTGTCTAAATATGTAACACTAGTTCAAACAAGCATTTCAACTAGAATATCTTGCTACCTTAATGAGGCACTTCTCCTCTCATTCTCGCCTTCTTTAAGGAAATGAGAAAATGAGCTTCCAAAAAATTAGGTGATTAGGCATTTTCAGAGCAACACCAATCGAATTTCAAGAAAGGAGTGATTGAATATTTTTAAGTTTTCCAAATAAATTTCTTCTCTCGAAGTTTTTTTTCTTTTCTCAATTTTTTGTGGGCAGGAAGCGAGCAGGGCAGTCTAGGCACCGCTTACCGCCTTACCGCCTAAGTAGGTGCCTAGGCACTGCCAAGGCGGCGGCTCCTTTTTTCTCAAAATAAATATATTTAATTTCATATTTAATTCCTAAAATCATTAAAAAAACAGAAAAAATCTAAAATAAAATAATATAACACCAGGAAAAAATCTTGAAATTTAAAATTAGTAAATAGTAGACTACCTTTGAAATTTAATAGAATTAATCAATAATTAATAATTTTATAAGTTGTGAATGAACTTTTGAATGATTGGACAAGTAAATACATTTTACAAATGTTATAAATTGTGGGTCGGGTTTAGTAAGATTCACATACCCTCAACATGATTATTTTTATTTTTTTTAAGAGACCACGAGGGCCTAGATCAATTACCTTAAACACCTAGGCAACCACGACCTACCTAGGCAACCGCCCAAGAGGCTACGTGCCTAAATTCACCACCCATCCAATGGTCGAAGCGGTCCCACTACCTCCGCTTAGGCGGCCGCCCACAAAAACACTATTATTTCTTGTGATTTAGCACACCTTCTTTGTCTTCAATTCTTTCCATTGTCAATGTTGCTACTGCTGTATTATCCTGATCTCTACTGCTTAAAAAAGGGGAAAAAATCATTTCCATCATTTCCCCTTATTAACTGTTAATGACATGCATTTTTATTTGAACTTTCAAGTGTACATAACTTTTATTTATGTAATTATTTAAAACCCAACCTGTTATACAAGTTACTAACCGCTTGAGTATAAGTAGTTGCTTTCTGTTGCACTAAACATCCATGCTAGGAAGCAAGGGTATTCCAAATGGCTGACGTACCCGTGTCGGGTGAGTATCGGGTGCTGATACTCCTTGGGTACTCTCGGGTGCATACCCAAAGAGTACCTAGTCTTTTAATACATATTTTTTTAAAAAAAAATGGGACAATTATATTTAGATAAATATTTGCGGCCCTAGTGTAATTTAAAAAACTAGTTGTTTCAAGTTATTCTCAAACACAAAACAAGTATACCCAAAGTTTTGATAGTAAAATTATCATTTTTTTCCTCCAAAAATGCTCATGATTATATTGTATTTTTATAGTTCTATGAATTTGTTCAAATATTTGCATTTTTAATAGGATAAATATTTCTTTTATTTATAGATAGAATATGAAATATATTATACTTAACGTACCCACCAACGCACCCGTATCCTATTATTTTCTAAAATCACATGTATCCCTGTATCCGTGTCGTATGCGCACCATGTACCCGTGCTTGTGCTTCATGGCTTCCATGGATTGTGTCTCACCTCAATCTCACGACCATAAATTGGAAACATCAAAATAATTGTGCTTCACTGACTTGAAAGATATATATCAAAGAACATCCAACATTATCACTATCTTGCAACTGCAAATCAATTATTTGTCTTCTGAGCCAACACACCCTTCTTAAATAAAACAACTAAATTTTAGTACAATATTCAATGCAATCAACAAAAAACATCAGAGGAGTTCATAAAAATGACAAGATTCTGACAATCTAGAAGTGAAATGCCACCCAACATGTAGTCAGGAGGGCCAGCCAGCAGTGATTTAAAGAAGAAAAGTATGTTTATAATCCAATTGGTGATATAATATATTACCATATTCAGCATTTAGGACATGATGACAGCTTGAAAATCTCAACCAACATTGGTATAAATTCTGTTAAAAGAAACAATTTATTTTTTGCTTTACAATTATGTTCGGTTATTGGATTTCAATCTAACTAAAAAGTTGAAATCATAATGCAAAATGGGATTTGATTAGTTAATAAACTGAAAATTGGCCATTTCAACAGTATGACTCATTTATTGGTATGCCAAGCAAATATATTACAAAAAAACTATCAAATAACTTTCTATGTTTACATATGTTTTTTGATGTATTGCATGTGAATGTATACAGCATACACTCATTTGGAATATAAATTTATTACTTAAATCATATATTTTATGATAGTAATGGCATATAATGGTAAATAGAATGAAAGAGTTATCCATATGTAGGACTTAGGACATTCATTCCGACTGATCTGACACCCAGAAAGCAAGGTTTTAAAACTTGGGAGAGGAATCAGATTTTTCCAAATATTTGGATTGGGATCAATACTGATCGGATCGGTAGTATTAGATTGGTATATCAAGATCTTTCGATCGGGCAATTTTTTAATTAAAAAAATTTCGAAGATGTTTCTATACTTATTTTAAACTATTAATTATTAATTTAAAAGATAAATTGATCAATTTAAATAATTCTTTTTACATACTTGAAAGAAAGAGATGGGGAGATTTAGGCTCGATGGTCAAAGATACCTAAGAGAGACCGTTTCCGTTATTTAGGCTCGATATACAAAGAGATGGGAAGATGTTATACATAGGATCCAAGCAAGGTGGCTTAAGTGGAGAAATGTCAGAGATATTTTGTGTGACAAAAGTATAACTTTGAAGTTGAAGAAAAAAATTTATAAGACGGCGGTTAAACCATCAATGATGTATGGAGCAGAGTGTTGGGCAACAAAGAAACAATATGTCCAAAATATGAGTGTAGCGGAGATGATGATGCTAAGATCGATGTGCGGTAAAACCATAAAGGATATAATTAGAAACGAGTATATACAAGAGATGGTAAAGGTAGCCCCTATCGAAGATAAATTAAAAGATAATCGTCTCAGATGCTTTGGACATATCATACATAGGGCTACAAACGAATCGAGCTATTCGCGAGCTATTCGGCTCGAGCTCGGTCAAAGCTCGGCTCGAACCGAGCTTGAGCTTGGGTTTTTTTTTAAGGCTAAGCTCGCGAGCTATTCGGGTCGAATATGGTCAAAACTCGGCTCGAGCCGAGCTCGAGCTCAAAACTGAGTTCGTTTCGTAAACGAGCCGAGCTCGAGCCTGAAGGTATTCGGCTCGGCTTGGCTCGATTGCAGCCCTAATCATACATAGACCTAGTCCCTGTTAGAAAGAGTGATTTGATAAGTATTGAGAGTAAAGTCAGGGGTAGGGAAAAACCTAAACTTACTTGTTGTTGTTGTGTTTTATAATTGTAGAAATAAGTAGACCAAATAAAAAAAAAGTAGAAATACTGATGTAAATAAAACTATAATTGTATAAATAAGTAGACCAAATAATTCTTATTTACATTCAAGGAAAAAAAAGAATACAAACTGGAAATGAAATGATATAATTCTTATTTACATTCAAGGAAAAAAAAGAATACAGACTGGAAATGAAATGATGTTGATTACACAATTGTATACTTGAAAGAAAAAAAAAAGTAGAAATACTGATGTAAATAAAACTATAATTGTAGAAATAAGTAGACCAAATAATTCTTATTTACATTCAAAGAAAAAAAATAATGCAAACTGGAAATGAAATGATGTTGATTACACAATTACATCTTCCTTGCTTAGATAAGGAGGATCCACATGAATAAAAAATTCAAATATTGAAATTTTTAATCATGGGATTGGTGGTTCCGGGTTGAGTTTCAGCTAATTCATCCAATCCAATTGCTAACTCGGTCAATCCCAATGTTATCTCGTTGATCCTGAGATTTAGGGGTAGTACTAGAGCGGCCCTTGTAAAGCAATATGTTCTGTCAATCCGGATATGTCCAAAATTTGCTAAGAATTCTTTTGATACATAACACCGAAACAATGATCCACCATTAAAAACCTCGATAGTGTCACCATGTGAGAAACTCGACCTCCTTAATTGTGGCTATATTATCAAAATATTACTTATCAAGCACAAGCCACAAACCGTGATATGGGTCTGCCGGGTGGCATGAAACCCTTTGGTTTTAGTTATTTCACCTCCACTAATGTATTCCTTTTACATGATATATTCGGTCACTATAGGTCCAGTATTTCCAATAAAGTTTAGACCATAACGAAAATTTGACGAACCATGGCATTCCCCTTTATGGGGTGGCATCCTTGCATTGTCAAATACTTCAACCAACTATATCAAATTATACATATCACTCCACATATTCTAAGGGCAACATTACCACACCTTAGTGTGAAATGAATACCTATGTAGCTTAATACTGCATCCTTACTACTAGTCAATCACTCTAGAGCTAGCTCGTTGCCCCCATACCATTTTTAACACCCAATACTTCTTGCACTGCCACTCTAAACATTCTTGCCCAAACATAAGGGTTCCTCCATCTAAAATATTTCAGTTTATTCAGGTATAATACAGATTAGTTGTCCCATAAACTACACCAACATCACAACTACGTAGATCCCCACTATTTCTGAAGTAATTCCACATTAAATTGTCTACTGCAACTTAACCTACAATACCTCTCGTTTCGTCTCATTTACTATAGCCAACAAGCACCAACTCCGAAAACATCATAAATTAGTTCATAATGAAAAAACCAGTACTTTAGTTTTGAACAAATTTAATTCTAACAATTAATTGTACACCAGTTTGTCTATAAAGTTCTACTCTTTCTTCGATACCCGATCAACCCAACCAAAAGAACCCCACAAATATCAAAAAATTCAAGTTATACTTCAACTAACATCCTACAACTGATACAACTAAGATGACGGATGATCACCTGTTTGATCAAGGTCCGCGCAATCCGATAGTAGAATCGCAGAGAGATGCGGTTGTCGACTTCGACCGTCGGAGCGTAAACGGCGATGTTGAACCCCACCGTCGACGAAGGCCTCATCTTTTCTTAGGGTTTCGTCTGCTTCTCTCCAAAGCTTCCGATTGGATTTGTAAAAGGAGAATTTTGCATGAGATTGATAAACCCTAACCCTAACTTTGGAAGGATTTGGGGGAATTTTCGGTTGGAAATGTCGACACTTTCGACAATGGCGTTTGGGCTAATTTCGAGGAGAGAGGGAGAAAGAGAGGTGAAAGTCGGTCGGTCCACAGTCAACGAATGTCGATTAAAAGTGAGTTTTTTGCATACATAGGCCACTTTTTGAAAGATTTTGCGTTTTTGGGCCAATTGCCCAACTATTAGAGCTTTTGGACTAGCCTGCGCCACGTCAGCAGCTGCCGCTATTCCCAATAGCGGCCTCTTCATTTTCATGCCGCTAATGGGAATAGCGACCTATGTTTTAATTTTTTTTTGAATTTTTGGTTTGCTGTCGCTATTCCCACTAGTAACCTTAATATAATGAGGTCGCTAATGGGATTAGCGACCTTTAATGTGTTGTATTCTGGCACTTAGCAAAATCTTATAGAGCTTTTGCTCTCTGAAAAATGACAATCAATTTTTTCTTTAAACTAAGGTCGCTATTCGGAATAGAGGTCTTTATTAACTAAGGTCGCTATTCTAAATAGAGGCCTTAGTTGTAAAACTATTTTGCAAATTTTACAAAGAATAAGTAGATCGTGTTTCCTACTGAGGTCGCTATTGGTCGCTATTCTCAATAGCGACCTTAGTTTTAAATTTTTGGGAAAAACTTTTTAGGAATCGCTAAGTGTCTCAATACATTCATTCGAGCCGACTAATCTCATTATACTAAGGTCGCTAGTGGGAATAGCGACGGCAAACAAAAAATTCAAAAAAGTTTAAAACATAGGTCGCTATTCCCATTAGCGACCTCGAAATGAAGAGGGCGCTATTGGGAATAGCGGCCGCTGCTGACGTGGCACATGCTAGCCCAAGAGCGCTAATAGTTAGGCAACTGGCCCAAAAACGCAAATACTATCAAAAAGTGGCCCATGACGGCAAAAAAAACATTAAAAGTATGGCGACATTTTATGGGTTTTTTTATGGAAAAGTAATACAAATTCGATGGGGAAAAAAATTTTGGAGTTCCATTAGTTTTGTGAACTGTGATCCACTTGGTTGCACCTTCCAATTTAATATATACTAGTAATTTACACGTGTGATGCACGTTTTAATCATTTTAAAAGATAAAAATAAAAACTTTGACGTAGGGTAGATTTGAACAAAAAACCTTATTTATATTAGTTATGTACGTGCGTTGCACATGTTTGTAGAATGACAAAATGACAAATGACACTAAAGTCTTCTTCCATTATAATATTACTAGTAATTTACACGTGCGATGCACGTTTTAATAACTTTTTTTTAAAAAACCTCTGACATAGGAAGGATTTGAATCAGAAATCTCCTTTATATTAGTTATGTACGTGCGTTGCACATGTTGGTAGAATAACAAAATGACAAATGACACTAAGGCCTTCTCCCATTATAATATTAGATATATTATATATTATATATTATAGATTAGATAGACTAGTGATATGCACGTACTTTACACATCCTAATAAATATATTTTGAAAAAATAAATACTAAGGTGTTGTAATCTAGCCTCGAACATGATCTCTCTCTTTACAAATTGTCCTTAGTGGTGCCAATTTTTATTTTATATGAGTGACACTTTGTAGATAATTATATTGTAAATAAATTTAAATTTTGAGGATATTATGGTAACTAACAATAGTTGAGTAAATTAATGATTAATATAACTTCAACTTATAAATTAATGGCTGAGATTAGATGGTTGACTAGCTACAAAATATAGATTGTTTACAAATTACAACCCCAACTCTCCTATTATAATATGAGACATTAGATATTATTGCTGGTAATCTGCACATGCGATGCATGTTTTAAGGGGGAAAAAAAGAGCTATTCACACGTAATATAGCTTCGAACCTGCGACATCTCTTTATTTATCATATATTCTTTGCAAATTACCCACAATGGCACCAACTTTTATTCTATATGAGTGACACTTTTATAAATAATTAAGTATTAAATAAATTTGAACTTAGAGGGTATTATGGTAACTAACAACAGTCGAGTAAATAAATGATTAATATAACTCTCACTTAAAATTGAATGGTTGATATTAGATGGTTGATTGTCTACAAATTACACAACCCCAGCTATCACATTGTAGTATTAGAGATATTATTATTATTATTATTACTCGTAATATGCACATACTTTGCACATCCTAATAAAAAAAAATTTTAAATAAATGTTAAGACCTAATATGGCATCAAAATTGAGACGTCACTTTACTCATCATATACTATTTACAAATTACCCCTAGCGACACATTTATATATATATATATATATATATATATATATATATATATAAACTAGGTTTGCCCGTTGACACGTGCCTACGGCACGTCTTCGGAACGGTGAACCTTGTTTGATTATATAAAATAGTTTTGGAGGTCCAACAAATTAATTAAAGTAGCAAACAAATTATATGAGAAACTTTTGGGGATCCAGCAAAAAAACATATTATATGAATTTTTTGTTTTTTTTTTTTTTTGATTATTTTTAAAGTTTTAAATTTTTTAAAATTTTAAAATTTTAAATTTTTAAATTTTAATTTTTTAAAATTTTAAAATTTAAAATTTCTAAATTTGTAAATTTCTAAATTTCTAAATTTTTTAAATTTTTAAAAAAAATTTAAAATTTTTATTTTTTAAATTTTTTTGAATAGAAGAGGGAGGGGGAGAGAGAGAAAAAAAAATAATTAAATATATATATGAGTTGTTTTGGGTGGGGGGGGGGGGGGGGGGTTGAATTTGACTTTTGGGAGGAAAAATATGTTTTAATTTTTTAATTTTTATAAAATTTTTAAAAATTTTATTTTCTTAATTTTTTGAATAGAAGAGGGAGGGGGGGAGAGAGAAAAACAAATAATTAAATAAATATATGAGGTTTTTTGGGTGGGGGATTTGAATTTGAGTTTGGGGGGGGGGGGGGGGGGGGGGGGGGGGGGAATATGTTTTGTGAGATTAGATCTAGACCTTTAATTTTTTAGGGGATTGAAGGAGAGCCACTTGATAGCTTTCTTTGTGTTTTATTATATAGATATATTAGTGACACATTGTAAATAATTATGTCGTAAATAAATTTGAACTTTATTACGGTAAATAACAACAATTGAGTAAATGAATGGATAATAAAACTCTCACTTAAAAATGAAAGGTTGAGATTAGATGATTGATTTTTTACAAATTACACAACTCCAACTCTCACATTATAATATTAATAAAAATTATTATTATTATTAGAGATGAGCAATTGATGATGCGACATACATATTATACATTGAGCAAATAACATTTTCTATAAATTTTCAATTACATGTTACATCATTAATTGCTCTTTTACTAAACCAGCTAGCTGTCCATACTCATTTTTCCAATATTTTAATTATTTAAAAAGTTGGATAAATAAAATGAAGCAGTAAATTTTAATTATTTAAGGGAATAGGGGGATGGTTAAACCGGTCAACGTAAGGGAATAACAGTCAGTAAGATAAAAATTAACGCCGTTAGAGTATAACCACTCAACCGCAATAAATTTTTTTTTTGATGTAACGGATAGAGTCATACGACTCCAGCCCGATCAAAAAAATATTAATAAGCAATAAAATCTGTACAAAAGCGGAATAGAGCCGTTTTACGAGAGGTAAGAACGGTGCCCTAAACCACTAGGCTAAAGAAGGTACAAGATAAGAGTGCAGAATAAAAAAACCTACAGACTAGAGTACATCAGAACAAATAAGCAAGTAACTGGCAAGGAGCTTGGATCGGCTGGTATGGAGGCCCTCGATCAGTCTTGAGCACGCTGGACCCTTCATCGACGTGGGAGGGTGCTGGAGTCATCTCGGTGGCAAGAATGGTGGACGACCAGACTCGCAATCAGCACCGTGGGGATACCGCAACTGGGCCAAGAATGCGCAAACACACAGGTTGCCGCACCCTAGATGATCATGGCTAAGGGCGGACAACAACGATCGAGACATGCCACATAAGAAACATGCCACAGATGAAAAGCCACAAATGCCGAAAACAATAGACAGCCAAACAATCGAAACATTCCCCAAACATGCCTCAGATCGAAACATGCCAAACGCTAGAATTCCACCAATGCCCCAACAGCCACAGATGAAAAGCCACAAAAGCCCCGCAGGGCAGCGATAACACAGTGATGCTAGCCAAGATAGAGCGCTCAGTGCCCACAGACAACAAAAAGACCAAACTCATCACCAAACAAACAGAGAAAAACAACAGAAAGCAGGAGCGATCGTAGCCCTACCACAGTGATGGTAGCCAAGATAGAGCGCACAGTACACACAGACAACAAAAAGACCAAGCTCATTACCACACAAACAGAGATAAACAACAGAAAGCAAGAGAGATCATAGCCCTACCACATTGAGATGGAACAGTTTAATACAGATTAAAAACTGCTCCGTCGTGAGCGAAAGCAAAAAAAGTAATCTAAGTCCAGGAGATAGAACGCCTAGAGCTCATAAACATGCGCTCACCCACCTAACTTGAGATTACCCAAAAGGCCACCAAGCAAACGAACAAAATGATACAGTCGCTCGATAAACAGAGAGACAGAGCAGATAGAAACCCCGATCAACACCAAAGCCAAGTCATCATATTGAAATACCCACGGTTTAAAAACAAAACACCAGAGGCAGTGAACAAAAGAGAAGCGCTAATGGGAGCACGCCATGGAAGCTTCAAACCTGTAACCCAATCCCAAACAAAAGAGAATTGAGAGTGAGAAAAAAGAGAATTAACTCTAAATATCAAAAACCACAAAAATACTGATCAAACCAAGAAGGTAGAAACAGACACGAGCTCAGAGCAACAATAAAAGTGCAATTCCAAGAAAAAAGACAGCCTACATTAGAGAGCGTTAAGAATGGTGAGGACTGATCGAGATTCCTCTAAACGATTATAGTAAAACAACTTCCGCTTATCATCTTTTAGCTACGATGTCCATAGGTTGAAAAAGAATAATAAGTCATCCGTTAAAGAAACGATCGATGCTAATTTGTGTGAGAATATTCTGCGGTTCCTCTCTCTCTAGACTACCCAAATAATAATGTGAACCGAGAGATTCCATCCCTTGCTATATTTGGGTAAATTGGATGGGGAGCACCAACAGGCTCGAAGATCAGAGGGAATAGCTGGGTTTCCCCATGCTAGAGCAGCAATTTTCCAAAGGGGACGAATGGAGGGGCAGGAAACAAAAAGATGATTAAAATCTTCGGAGGCTTCCGAACAGAAAGGGCAGCGCTGCCCCCACGCTAGATTTCTGGTGTTCAGCACCTGAACAGTGAGAAGCTTATTGTGGATGGCTAACCAAGAGTTGATTTTAACCTTAAGCGGAGCACAGGAACCCCAGATGAATTTAGCAGCGGGGGAGCCCACACCATGGAAATTGAGGAAGTTATAAAAGGATTTAACCGTGAAAGACCCTGATGCGTTCCAACGCCAAGCTATGTCTTCCGATTGATGCCACGGAAATAAATTGAGAGAAGCAATGAGTTGTTGAAATTCCAATGCTAGATCGGGAGGTAACTGGATAATAAAAGGGATACTCCACGATCTCGTGGAGTCGATCCTAGTAATGGAATCGCCAATAGAGGCATCAGGATTAGCAGCGAGCCTGAACAAAGAGGGATGGGCTGAGGCAATGGAGATATTGCCAAACCACAGGTCGGTCCAGAATTTGGTTCTAGAACCATCAGGACAGAGCCTATAAATGCCGGACTGGAAGGCCATGGAGGCCTTCCAGACTCCCTTCCAAAAAGGAGAGGCCTGACGATGGATAGGGGAGCTGAAGCTCCACCAAGGAGAGGAGTCAAAGTAATGCTCTTTGATACATTGGACCCAGGATAGATGAGGAGATTTATGGAATCTCCACAGCCATTTACCTAATAAGGCAATATTATGATCCCTGAGGTTGAGAACCCCCAGTCCCCCGTGCGCTTTGGATGAACAGATGCTATTCCAATTACACAGGTGGGAACCCTGTTTATAAAGGGCCTTGCCAGTCCAAAAAAAATTGCTACGAATCTGGTCAATCCGCTTTATAACCCAGGAGGGGAGGTAATAATATGATATCATGTAGAGCGGCATGGCCGAGAGAACAGAGTTAAGAAGTATGAGCCTGCCACCTCTAGAGAGAATCTTACCGGTCCAAACATTAAGTCTGGATTCAATTTTGTCGATAATAGGGACCCAGTCAGATCTGAGGAGCTGACCCCATCTCAGAGGAATACCAAGATAAGAGATGGGAAAGGTGGCGATAGGGCAATTAAAAAATTGGGATATTTGGGCATGACGAGAGTCATCACCGCCTAGCCAATACACAGAAGATTTGTTGGAGTTAATGGCTAGGCCCGAAGCCTGTTCAAAGCAATACAATAATAGTTTAA